>DVQP01001985.1:0-13615 GCA_018231745.1 Danaus eresimus
TAATATTTACATAAGAATTTGTTTCATTTCCGTTTCCCTCTAGTGTATATACAGCAGTTAGTTCTATCTACGTTAGTAAGTTTATCGTGTAGTCCTCCCGGTCCGTACGTAAAACAATTTTGTTCGTATTAAAATATTAATGTTACAATTATAACGAATCACTAACCAGAGGCGATTTCAATTCGCTCGGCTCCGAAACAAAATGTTCTCTAAATATATCGAAACTAAGATTTTTTATTTTTATTATTAATTTATGTGACGAAATCGCGTCGGATTAGTAATAACTGAATTTTCATGGTTGTGGGTTCTGTTGGAGGTGGACAGCTTGTTGTGCCGCTTGCTGAGCCGCTTGTGCCGCTTGCGCTGCTTGTGCAGCTTGAATTTGTTGCTGCTGTACGACTTGTTGAGCGGCCTGGGCTGCCTGAGCGGCCTGGGCGGCCTGGGCAGCTTGGGCGGCTTGGGCTTGAGCCTGAGCCTGTGCGGCGACTTGCTGCGCCGCCTGTACCGGCGACGGTATATTGAAACCCAACATCCTCGGGTCGTGAAGTCGTAGCGCTTGTTCAAGTCTCTGTTCCTGTGCGATTCTGAAAGCTTCCACCAATTCAGGAGACAGCTGTCCGCTGGCGTCGTTCGGTTGGGGGAATCCCCCGTTATGTCTCAACGGGCTGGGTGTTTCCGTGCTATGAGCGGCCGCGGCCTGTGACACGGCCAGCCGTAACGCCTCCGCCTGGCTCCGCAGCAGGGCTTCAGCTTGTTGTATCCTGAGCGCCGCCTCCGCCTGTGCGGGCGGTGTCTCTGGCTGCGGTTCCCGCGCCAGTTGTTGTCTCATGGCCGTCACTAGATTCGCAGCGGCAACCTGCACGGCGTTGTTGCTCTCACCTGGTTGGCTCATCATGTTGGCGGCGGCCGCTGCTATGGCCGCGACCCGTTCGTCTCCGTACTGGCCGTTGTTGGCGCGGAGGAGGTCTGACAGCTTGTTGACGGCGGCCCCGGCGTCGGAGCCGGCGGATGACGACAGCCGTCCGTTGGACGAGGAGTCGGAGTGCGCTGGTGACGGAGGCGCCAGGTTCAGGAGTCCCGAGCCACCGGCCGATGACACGGCGGCGATGAGGTCTCTCTCCCGTCTTTCGGCCGCCGCTCGTGATAGCACGTACTGAGCAGCGAACTGGTGCTTAGGCTCCATCCGCATGTGCTCCATGTGGGACAGAAGACCTGGAAATGTGAATTATATGTTTTCCTTTCAAATGCTACATGTTCTCTCCCAGCCGGACCCCGCGGTAAGTGTGATCGTCTCAACATGACCTTCTCTTCCGTTCTCATCTATCAGCCGTCACACCAGCGGTCACCCCCACTATCTCTATGCCCATGTCATCCATCCAATCCATCCATCTGTTCTAAAGCCTTCCCCTACCCACATATTTCTCTACATTCTTTTTGTTACATGACTGTTACCCCTTCCCATAATATGATGTATATTCAAATGATATACGAGTATAATAAATTTTAATTTATATACAAAAAATCAAGTGAAGCAAGTAAATTATTCTTACAATCTTAGAATATTAATACAGCTTAAGGCTTCGTCGTTAGCGCAGTTGACATATAATTCAAGAAACAAACAAAAAAATATCTGAAATAAATATTTAATAAGATGATCAGATTACTATCTTCTTTTGTAACTTATTGTTATATTGTTTTCATATCTTTTTTTATTCGAATTTACGTAATTAGGACTCTTTAAACACATAATTGCTGAACTCTTCTAAGGCAAAGCTTCATTAGCTTGTATGTTCGTATACCCACCGCTCTCATGTGTGAACACGGCCTGACAGACGGAGCAGGGCCACATCCTCAGTCCGCTGGTGAGCTGTGTCTCTGGGTGGCAGGCCAGGTGCTTCCTCAGCGAACCCTCGTTCACGTAGTGCTTCCCGCAGACAGGACACGGGTGGTTCGCCGTACGCCGCTTCGCTACATACGGGTCCAGTTTAGGATACGGTGACGTGGCCGGCGGACCTGCCAGTCACCGGTGGGGAGTGGGGGGAGGGGGAGGGGGGAAACATCCTCACGTTAGTAAGTTAGTAAAAGTACGGAGCATAGAAATGATATAAACAAAACATGTTATGATAATAACAACGTCCAAAGAACGGTTGATGTTACAAATGTTTTGAAAACCACGTATGAGAAACAATAACAGTAGCTTAGACGGACGGTGTGCCTTACTCTATATACTAGATAACTTAAGCTATGGAAACGATACGTTTTTGGTTTCAACACCCCTGATGGCTCAGAGTCAACTGGAAGGCTTTCATCACGTAAAATAGAACAATATCTGCTTAAAGAATTAGATTTTTGGTATTTTAAAACACTTACAGCCTTCCAGAAACCCTCCTTACAGACTAAATTCCCTTCCGTGAGAGTGTTCTTCGAGCTAAACAGATTTTTTTAACTTAATATAAATTATGAATGTTTAAAAGACAACAGATGTGACAACAACACTCATAACAGAAAAGATGCTTAATCTAACTTACAGCTAGGACTCGGAACACCAAAATGAAGAAACCATATCTATATAATAGATGGAATTCCTTTCAGACCCACAATAAAGCCGAACAGCCTGAAACTTACTCGCAACACCGGATGCGTTCGGGTCCTTATGCGTGTTCTTCATATGTTCTACTAGGGCTTCGCCCCCAAAAACGACTTTATGGCATATAGGGCACGGGGTGGCCGTAGCGCCCCCTATCATGAGCGCCGCGTGTTGCTGCAAAACACCAAGGTGCAGCTGAAGCTCCTGTTCCACCGGGCGGTGGCGATGCGGGCATAGCAGTGCAAAGATTAGGATCATGATGTCAACAACAAAAGGAATTTTGAAATCATAATAAACACGAAACACAAAACAATAACAGCCAAAGGGAATTTTGATTTGAACAAAAACTAAACAAAAAAACGCACCCTATATATACATACATAAAATAAATGGTGCTCAGAATATATATTGCCATAAAATGAATTATAAAGTATATTGTAGACATTATTATAACAATCTGTGAAGGAGTACACTTTATTTAGATAAGGATTTAATGATATACTGTAACAAATTAGTCATTTCATATGAATCACCTTTGATCGGACTTATGTCATTCTTAGTGGACACACACCTTGAATATTAAAAAAGTATCGTTCAAAGAGTTCAGTTATTTTTTTTACGTAACTGGCCACTTTTCTTGTTTTTTTTTTTTATTTCATCGGTCAGTGGATCATGTACTTCGATGCTCACCTTGGCTGTATGAGTACGCAAGCTGCTCTCAGTCGCGAATCCTTTCCCACAGATATTACAATGGAATGGTCTATTTTTTGCTCTCTCCACCTGAGCGTCATGGTTCCTCAGATGCTGTTGGAGGTTCGACAGCTGGATGAAGGCTCGGCCACAATCAGGCAAATGACATTTGTATGGACGCTCCCCTGGAATAATCAAACGATCGGTTCTAAACAATCAAAGCACACGCTGTAAATAAGACCTACAAGCTGTATCGTGAATAATATATGCCATTAAAAAATCCATTAAGTCGCGTGTTCATGGCGTCTTAAATTACTATAATATAATACTTGACTAATGATATTTTAAGCATCTCGTTGGTTCAGATTTTTTAACTGGCCACTTCCTACTCGAGCACTTAATAGAAATTACGTCTGGCTTTCATAATGTTAATATACATCGCGATTCTTGTATTTGTGTTATTATCTTAATATATTTAATAATTTTTTTTATTACATAACATTATAATATAGTATCTCTCGCACAGTTTTAATTTGATCTCATTAAAGGATGGTTCATTGAACGTAGACCGCTGGAGTTCCGTTGTGACCCAATTAGGAAATAAAGCTTAGATTAATAAATATAACTAAAATTAACAAATTGTATATTAAGAAAAAAATCAGAGGATTACGTTTATGATATAGGTTGGTTACCTCTGACGTCGCAGACGTAAATATAACAACAGACAATTGACACATTGACCGCCAAAATACAAGAAAAGGTTGGAAGTGGCCGATGGTGTAACTGACCATTCACCGAATATACCGAAACGTAACGCGAGCCGCGACCTAACCCAAGAGCGAGCTCATTTTTAAAATAAGTCCATAATAAAACGAACGCATACTTTTAGCCTCACCAAGCAAATGCATAGGGCATTGAACGCACGCACACATACAACAACATTATTTTGTATGTGTGTGTGTGTATGTATTTTGCATGTTTGAGAAGAATGCGCGTGCACACATTTAAGAAAGATATTGTAGAATTATTTCCTAGATGCCACCAACGATATATGAATATGACATACATACATATATATATCATTTGAATGCATTAACGGAACCATTTCTGTAGTTTATGCACAGCTCTTGTATACAATTAAATTATTATAATTCATCAATAACGTCATTGCCGGTTACTGTGAGTGAATGTTTCTAATGCACCGTAAAAGTTGTAAGTTTTATTGACACTAAATTTTACAAGGCCGTTATTATATATTTATGTAAAATACTGGCTCCTTTATATCATACGCTTAATGGTTATCTGTCTGTACAGTGTGTGCCCCGCCTGTGTATGTTTTAATAAGTTTTCTACTCACTTTTATATTGTGAATTATAAAATAATTAAATTTCTACATAGACTGGTTCCGTTCATAGTAAATGTATGGTTAAGTAATATAATATAAGTTTCTCAGCCGGGTCCGGATATTATCTAAAAACTAGTCGTAGTACAGATTTAATCTTGTCCAAAGCGATTTTCTTCCGGGTTCACCGTTCTCCATACTATTGTAGCCGACCAGCCATTTTTCAACCTATACAACCTACGCGTAAAACCGTCCAGCCGACGGTGACCCCTCATTTCGCTCGGCACTACCCCTCGCCCTGGAAACTATTGAGAGATAGAGAGGAGAGGGGGGTCGCGGTAGACTGGTGAGAGTTGTCTATGGATATTTTTGTTATTTCTCTATGAATAAATGTAAAGGGAAAGGCGTTTGCCTTAGCACAGTTTGAACGATGTTCGCAAAGGATGGTATCTACTTAGATTGTAGTATTTATTGGTATTAATTTGCAAATTCCCTTGGTTACAAGAAATTAATTTAATTATCCGTTTGTATGTCGTGTTAAAAATATTTATTACCGTTATTTACGATCTTATTTATATTATAAAAGACAAATTTAACATAAACATTACCAATAAACCGATCCGTAAATATGTCGAAAGCTGCACAGCATTAGAATAATAAATAAAATGGTAATTAATTTTAAGTAACAATTGTTGATATCGAAATCTAGGCTCTCACAAGAGCTAGGCGGCCTAAAGCCTACGCATTCTATTTACATACAAAAGTACTTCCCCGCTATGTCTTGCCTTTGACTGAGCGTAGGTTTGGCATTCCAGACAAAACATGGCTCGTGTTATAAAAAAAATACAATAAATTGTATTAGTTTCCAAATTTAAAATATTTAGAAATACACCGAATAAAAAACTTTAAATGTTCGTTGAACTACATTTTTAAATTGGGAATTGTTGTTTTTCAATACATTTTTTTCCCATATAACGTTACATTTATTACCCGCGTCGTGAAAAATAAGCTAAAAACGTTCTTTGTCGATTTTAAAACGCAGCAGCCGTCGGCGCGCTGCGGATTTATTTTTGAATTTGGAACGCAATCTTGCTCGCCATTTTGACTTGTACGTTGAATTCTTGTTTTCAGAACCATATCTTAAAGTGTACATTTTGTTTAGATAGACAATCTGTTTAATGTCTTTGAATCTATAGCATTGGGTTCGGTGGTAACGGATATAACGGATCTTGTTATATAATTGCAGATAAATCCTAAAAATAAATACGGTTACGTAAATATTCTTATTATTGTGTTTTATTTCTTTATCCTTGAAGTTATTTTGATTGTGAAACGGCTTCAAGTGGAGACAGTTATTATAATTTGTTCGTATTCATTAGATATAAATTGTTTAATGTTACAGAATAGACTTATCATAAAAGATAAAGAAAGTAACAAAAGAATAATAATCTTATCATGTCATTGAGGAATAGAATTATAATAATACATATGTACATACGTACGTAATAATATGAGTTTATATAACAAAACGTGATTTACATAACATTAATTATGTATTAATGGGTAGCTATCGGAAATTTAAATTATTGGGCATGAATTTGCGTGCACACACGGTAAGTGCATGCTCCCGGGTGTGGGTGGGGTGGCTGAGTCCCCCGCGGGTCTGAGGGGGCGAGGATCGTGTTGAAGGGAGGGGGGGGTCACGCACTACCCCCCCAACTATCTCACCCCAACTATTCAAGGGTGGGCAGTGGGCATGGAAAAATATAATAGTATTCAACCAGCGACGGACGATGCGTATTGGCGTTCGGTTCAATGTATGCGACGGCCATATTGAATTTAATACGCCATTTTGTTATCAAATTAAAACAATAATATAAAAGCAATAAAAGTTCCGAGCACCGCTCAAGTTTTATTCCGACTGGAATTCTCTAGTATACACTTTTTTTTTATCTCTCAATGCTTTTTTTAATTTTCACCGCGGCGCTATCTCGCGAATGCTTCAGTGGTCAAATAAAAACTTAAGGAGTTTTCAACGAACAAGGAAATGCTTGGAGAGTTGTTGGAATTAAAATGATTTGAATATTTTAAATAAACAATGGATGTGAAAACATTATATCAGTACGTTATTATAATCATTTATTTATCATCGTCAGACAAACGGACAAACAAACGGTACGTCGCTTGTGAGATGTTACTACAAATATTACGACAGTTGTACTAAACGTTTGATAGATAACTAACGTACATTTATATTTAATAACAAGGAAAATTTTATAACATTTTATATATATAATAATTTATTTAGTTCGTTAATTGATAACACAATCTCCATTCCTTCGTTGTTCTGAACAGTCAACTTAAGAAAGATAGCCGGCCAACTTCTCTAAAGGGTACACGTTTCAAGAGTAAAAAGATTCAAGCGGAGAGGACTGAAGAAAAAATAAACGTTTGTCGAGAAAAATGAAAAAAGAACAGGAATGCAGTTGGCAAGTTTTCTTTGACTTGGAAACTGTTAGGGTTGTTCACGGTATTTAAAGATTTCAATACGTGTTCCAAATATATACATACATATATATATATATATGTATATAAATTTTCAGTATGAATGGATCGGGAGTATGTAGAAATAAAATAATATGAAAATAAGACGTAGTAATCAGAAAATATTAGTTTCACTTCAGTATGAATGCTTGAAATATATTTTTTTTATTCAATTTTATTTTACCTATAATTAATTTATATAACTCTATCAGACTATTCTCCCAACCCTAGTATCACTACAGACCGAGTCTCAGTCCAGATATTATTTCTATTCATCGGTCTAGTTTTAATTCGTAGACGACATTCTGAATCGGCGATGATTTTAAAAATTTAAATCGCAGACAACGCGATTGTACCGTCAATGTTACCTAGATTAAAAATATGACATTATATATGTTTTTAATTAATGAAGTTACGCAGGATATAAAAGCTATAAAGCTATTATCAGGATAACTAACAAAATTATTGAAACAAGCAAACAGTAGTTAGTTATATATTATTTAACCGCGTCGCACAATGACTGACCGTTAGTTGAACAAAAACCGTGTAACACAATACGCATAATTCTTTAACTACGAATCTACCCTTGATATATTTTTTTCGTCCAACCGGGAACTAACCCTTTCATTATCTGTGATTACCGACCGGGGTATCCCGGACACACTCAATATGTTACAATACTATATGTATATGTCATACTCTATTTCAATTTAATATTTGCGTAATGAAGTAATACTTTTAATTAGGATTATTAATTACTTATTTGTTTCTCGTTAAACATATTCTTGAGATCGATATAAGTATTATTTATAATAATAATAATAAGTTAACAATTTTAAATATGTATAACATTATTATTACTATGTGTGTCTGTGTACGTCACACGTCCCGCGTTCATATCAGAAGCGTATCCTATTTTGTCTATTGTTTCGAAAATCGTCCAAAAGGGTGACCTTTGAACGCATCGTCGCCTAAATTCCGGTGGACAATGACCCTAGCAGAAAAAATGGCCTGCAGCTGTCCATTTGTTAGCCAATATGCCGAAAATAATAGTTCTAACGCTATTATTATGCTAATAAACTGCGAAGCTATTATTTTACAGGTAGACCGGGGTCTTTTGGACCCCATTGTCCGATGTTTGTACGCGACGGGTTTAGTTTTTTTAATTCTGACCAAGTGTGTGGATAATTTGATGGATTGATGCATATGGCTCGTGAGGCTCAAATAATAATTTCTCTATCATATACAAATAAAAATAATGTCTGGTTTGGAACCGAGTTGTTATGTAAAGCTGTAATAACGCGAAGAGTTAAAATATATTACAGCAGTAAAGAATATATCAGTCTATTGGTTTTGCTGTTTGACATTTTACATAATAAAGATAAAACATTAAATCCAAAGTTATCGTAACTGTATAATTATTCATCCAATTAGAATGCACCGCGTCTTATCCGTTCGATTGTTCCCAAATTGAATTTTAATCACCGATTCTTTGCTCACAATGGTCCCACTAAGAACGACAAAAAATAGGGAAAATTGTGAAAATTACTTTCCTTCGATTTATCTGGCATCGGTGAAAGCGGAGCAATTATCTCGAGTATCTTTTAAGTTTAAATGAAGTGAAAAAACTTTTGTAAGATTTGATTTAGATGCGATTCATACGGGACTTGTGATCATTTTTAGATTATTTTCTTTATGTCATTTAACAGATAATTCGTTGATAATTTTAATACAAATCAATGTTTTAATTAAGGTGTGTCCAGAGCTAAGGCGAGGTGTACACGATAAACAACTTAACCCTTCAGCAGCAAAGGTCAGTTAGGCCACACGCAAACAAAACCAAACGCCATACCTAGTTTTAAGAACCAGTTCCACGGTACTGCATGTTACCGTTAGCTCTTACTGATGCAACTTTTGATGCCTGTAATAACATAATAGTGCACCTATCCCAAGAAATATATGTGCATGTTAAGGCTTTAATGATTATATTATATTTATGTGGCATAATAAAAATTTGAATGCCGCAACAAATATTTAATGGCCGAACATGTTACTTCCATTGTCTTTTCAAACTGTAATTAAATTAAAAAAGTAAAGCACGCAATCCCATTGTTGCTAATTAAAGAAACGGTGGAAGAATGAGACGGTAAGTAGCAAGTTAGAGGAGAAAAAAACAAAGACGAGGATTGAGGGCGAGTTTGCATGTTCTATTCATTTGTATTTGTTCGGGAATTCGTTTGGGCCATTCGTTCATTTCTGTTTAATAAAGAAGATGTAGAAGTTTGATTCGGACCGAAGGAATATCTCGATTCCCGTCTCACACCTGTTACTATGTTCATGGGGTCAGGTACAAAAAAATCACCGCCGATATCGATGGGAAGGTTCCGGTTTGTAAGCTACATCAGCATATGTTAGACGTTCATAACTCGTACTCGGTACACACAACGCCATTATTAAAAATACATTGTTCTAGAACATGCATATTTGAAATGCAGGAAACCTGTTTTTCTGCTGCAATATTGTCTCAAAGCATCATTGTTATGTTAAAACGGTCATCTCACTTCAATACACACATTCGCCACACTTGTAAAAACACCAGCAACTAGGTTATATACAGAATAATTAATAAAATAGAGTTATTATTATAAAAAAAATATAAGCAGACACGAATGTTATGATTAAGGAGAAAATTAAGAAGTTCGACCCTTAAATGAGAGCATATGGCATAACAAAGGGGTAGGGTCTGTGGACCGAATGAGAATAAAAACAAAGCACTATATAATTAATATCACCAATTAATTGTATTCTTTGTAACGTAATAAAAATGAATTCAAGACGCCGACTGTTTTCCTTTGTTTTTTTTATTCTCGGTGCTGATTAAATTGTTTCAGTTTTGTTCGCGGTACGTTTGATACTTTGTTTTTTTTTGTAGCGTTTTATAAACTCGTTTGTTCTCTATTGTTTTATTTCCATTTTTTTTTAATTAATGCAAACGAAGTCACAGGACGTATCTCAGTGTAATTGGTATGAGAATAACGGTTAAAAATTACTTGAACCGTCAGAGAGATTGCGGTGATGTTAAAATGTATTATATAAGTAAAGCCGAACCAATGTTTAGATGGAATTCTGAGACAATTAAAAATGTAAAATTCTAAGTCCCATTTAATAACCAATCGTCTCTGACACTTTGAAAAAAGGAAGAATTCCTCCCTCAATATAATTTCCTAATCGTCGAGCCGAAAGTCCGGTTCCGGGGAAAAAACGTCTTGGATGTTCCCAAATGTCAAGATTCGATTATAGTGGATAAGGTGCTGAAGGAGCATGTTGAAATAGATTCTATTGAAATGATTATATTTATATATTAAATAACAAAACTATAATAAACTTACTTCATATATATTTATAATTCTTGAACATGCGAAACATAAATATAAAATCAATACATATTTTTTTAGTTCGATATCCACAATATTCTTTCACCACATCATGTCAATATTTACCCGGGGCGGGGAAAGAAAGGCGGCAAAAAATAAATTAGGCAAAAGCTCATTTTGTCTCAAAAATCTTACGACATCTGTGCCGGGGGCCGAGGGGACGTGATTTCTTTCCCATTACTTTAACACTTGAAAGTTCTTCATTTTGATGGGTACTTTAGACCCCAGACGATATGTAGCTGTATATACATGTATTGAGCGCTATGTGAATTCCACTCACGGTTGTGCAATTAGAATATATTTTCAAAGCGTTTTTAATACATTATTAATATTAATAATTTACTAAAGTCATAGATATGTCTCATAATAATACCTATCGTATTCTGATTATATATTTTTAAGTAAAAGAAAAACGTTCATTTAAATGACGTTTACAATAATTTCTCAAGTGATTTTTGTTGAATAAGAAAAACACTTGAAGTTAATTGAAAGATAACTGGAGTTGGTTCTTCCAAAAAAGGGTTATGATTCGTTTACATTAAATTTAAGGTAAACGGATCAAGTTTTGAATACTTTTTATTAAAAACAACTCTAAAGAACGAAATTTATAACTGATATCTACGTAAAAAATACTGTACCGTAGTGAATGAAGGGAAGAAAACGAAAAAAGACATAACATTTAGAAGGTGGCGCTAATTTGTACGCAAACACGCCTGAAATCAAATAAAAACCGATCATTCGAAATAACCTTTTTTCCGACGCCTCTGTAAACAGCCTTCGCTATAGTGAGCACGACATATCCTGAGACATTTTTATATTAAACAGCTTTCCTTTAATTAAACAATATGTTTCTGTCTTTATAAGTTTCGATGATTTAACGCTAAAATAATCAAAACTTGTAATACATTTTATTTGATAAATCTAACCGCACGAATTTTTTTTCATTTATTCTTGTTTGATATCGTAAAAGTATGTGTATGATACACAGCATAATATGATTCGCTTCAGTGATATTAAAATATACATATTTATAAGCGGAAAATGTATTCAATGTACATAGCTAGTATCAAGATAATACGGTCGATGGATCCTTCCCTTAGACGAGGGTAGCGAGAAGACGCGGCGGACAAAAAAATTACAATAAAAAAAAGATAAGCAACGGGGACTCGGGACCAATCATAGGAATTAGATCTTCATTGGTGTGTTTCTGTTAGAAAATGTTAAGGAAAAATATCATCAGTTCCGATAAAGACGTCAAAACGACCGAATCACTCCCAGCCCATTGTTCAGAAAGTTGCTTAAACTAATTTAAAAATGGTTCCACGACTACCAAAAAGTTTGTAAAACAAAATTGTTGAACTGTTTCCAGCCAGCTCCCACGTGTACCACTGACAGAACTAACTTATAAAATGATGTTTTTGTTGAACTTTTTAATTAAAATTTAATAATTCGCTAGTTATATAACATTGTTATGTGCGATCCGTCCACATTATCTCTGAATTATGTAATATTTAATTCACAATCCGTCATATATTTGGACCGCCTGCATCGTCCCCCTGTGGCCTGAATTTCCTCTTACAATTTTTTTCCATTAATATCTTTTTTGGAAACGATAAGACGGATTACGTGCTCAAGTTACCTCAAATCCCGAAGGACCAAGCTTAATACACCCTCCTTGAACAACAGCCCGTTGAATTAAATAAATATGGCCGACAACTACAACTACACTATATAACTGCTATACAAACTATACATATACAATAGATAACATTTAAATCTCAACTGTTAGTGAATTGTATAGAAGGTTACAACTGCAAATCCCTTGTAATTAGCGTTTATAAAATCGAACATTAACATTTATTTGGTGAAGCTTAGTTTAATTTAAAGGAAATGCATTAGCCGAGCCGCGGCCGCGGTTACGTACTGTGAATATTTTAATAATTAGCATTACAGGTTTAGATGTACATTTTAAATTGATATAGGACACACAAAAATCTGTGGGATGGATATGACGGCTGTAAATTAAATGTACATGTATATAATAGTTAATTATTATTCATTTATTCGTTCACGTCGGAATAATGCTAACTATAGCGATTCTCGCTAAGTTATACATATAATGTATTTTCGGCTAGCATCACCGATGATTTAATAATGTTTATAAAACTTTATAACTAAGTGGCCATTTAAACTATATGGCAGTTAATTTAACCATCACATAATGAACACATCATTGTGATTCGCAAATTTAAGCTCAAAATTAGTATTCAAGTACGATACAGATCACTGGCCGCTGGTGCATATGTATATAATATAATGTTATACTAAAATGTGCCTTACACATTATATGATAAACTCTAAAGCTGCGTGCACTATTTGTATAGTAGTACCGTCATCGCGATGATTGTATTGATTTCCCCTCCCTCCTCCTGCCCCCACCCCGCAGCCTCCCCCGGGATCACCCCCCATCCATATAACACCCCCTAACTACATTTTCGTGGCATGAGTAAATATGACTATGTAGTAAAGTGACCATGGTTTTATGAATTTAATTATAATTAAAGAGGTACAGGTGAGTGGAAATGAATTGATGTATACGTAGTATGAAATTAAAAAGTTATTGGGAGAGTTTAAAAAGTAAGTGTCTTTATAAAATCAGCTGGCGGGGTCAGGCGATCAAAAGTGATATCAGAAAATGTTAATAAAAAAACTTGCTAACAATCTCAAAAGGGATGAAACTCAGCAAATTAGTAAAATACTTTTCGCTCGGACAGTCTTTGCTCCGTTTTTAGGGTTCCCTGTGAAATTGTGGAACCTTATAAAGGAATTAATAATACTCTTACTATGATTACAAGTGTTAATTATATTAAAACGTATAAGTAATAATTTTAAATGAACAGCGGAACGAATATTTAAATTCTTGTTATCATTACTAATTTATAGATGATACAGTATAGGTTTGTTGTTGATTTAAGAATGACGTCATAATAAATGTAATGAAAATAATAAATGAACATA
>DVQP01001986.1:0-13613 GCA_018231745.1 Danaus eresimus
CTGGGTTTGGGTGAGCCAAACTAACTGGATCCGCTGAGTAGTAGTCCAAAGGAACCTTGTCTTCATCAGCTTCAGCCTTTATGTCAAGTTTATATAATTAAAATATGGCTTTATTTGTTTGGAGGATTACAAATATAACAGATTTAACATTATAAAGAAGTGGCACATAGGACGATCTTAAAAAAATTATGTTTTAAGTTTTATTATGCCCTGACAATCATGATACCAATGGTGTGCTTTTGGACAATACTATTTGTATGGAAATTGTTATGTGACGGAGTAGCATTTCTTGTGTCGAGAGGGTATAAGTCCAAAAGATGATTACCGTCAATAAGGTAGCAGGCATATCCAGATAAGCAACACCTGGACGTCCGGAGCTGGCATATCTGATTGCTTTTTCTACATGTAGTGGAATAAGTCGTGGGGAAGGTGGTCGGGCTGCATATTTACTATACTGACGAGATGACTCCACCTACAGTAATACAGATTGAATGAGATCTTTAGTCTCTAGATTATAGATGATTTGCATTACAATATTCAATTTATAACAGTTATTATAAGAAAATAATTTTGTTAATAAAATATTATATTGATATGAATCCTGTATTGCATGAGACTTGAGTTATAATTACATCTTTGTGTTATATTTCCAAACTACAACATGTATTTTAATGAGATCAATAGCACTTATCTATTAGTAAGTATTAAGCACGAACATAATATAAAAAATAGATAAATATTGATTTCCTTGTCATATTGATTGATCTATTCTACAATAACCATAGATAAATAAATAATATCTGTACCAAATTGTCCAACAAGTTTGTATAGATTTAGACATTAAAATCATATAAACACTATTTTCAACAAAATATTGATTAAAACAAACAAATAATCTGAAAAGTTATATCAATATCTCATTATACAGTTGACATTATTTATTTAGGTTACATATCAAATAATTTATTTATCATAAGTAAATAGTATTTTCAACAAACTTATTATATCTCAGTATCTCATTATATAATTACTTGGCATTATCAATGTAGGTTAGGTAAGCAAATAATAATAATTAAGCAAATCTATGATTATGGACCTGCAGCCATTCTTGGAAACCGCCAATGCCTTCATGGTCTTCTGGGCAAGATCCGGCTATGACTAACAGCGGCCAACAGTTTACTTGAGCATTGGCCATACCTCCAATGCAATGTAAGAGACCAGGGCCAGATACAACCAGACATACTCCTGGTTTACCTGAAATTAGATAAAAAAAAATAATTAAAATCCTTGTTTATAATCTAATATAATCAATTAATATTATTTTCAATCTAATGTTATCAATTAATAAATAAAACAAAAGGTAAAATTGAAAAACTAATAATTAAAAAAATATATTTATCATTTAATCACTACCTATATTATATAATGTTATTATCTATTTGATGTATTTATTACTGATAACTAATCAGTTATAATTTCAAATTCTATCAGAATTTAAACATACCATACATCCATTTAATAGGTCTCTGAAAATAGATTTCATGGTATACTAAGTAATAGATTTGCTTTGTTGTATTTTAAGTGATGAAGTCTATATAAACTTTTTACTTTGAATGTCACAGAGATAAGTAAAATTACAGAGGAAAAACTCGATTTACCTGTTAAATAGCCAATAGCTTGAGCAGCATAACAGGCTGCCTGTTCATTTCGCATCCCAATGTACTTGAGACCTGCAGCTTGAAAAGCTAGTGAGGTCTCTATTACAGGAATACCAACAATGCCAAAAACATATTCAATACCCTTGAATAAAAATTGCATACATTAGGTTGTTTAATATAATTTAACATAATTATAACTATTATGTTAATTCAGTGGTAATTAATACAGTACATTAAAACGCAAATGTATTGCTATGTCATAAACATTGAAGTATTTTTTTGTTAAGCGACATTAACGCAATCTATCTATTAATAGTGTAGTCATCTTTAGAATCAAATACATAATATATATTAAATAAGTCTGCCCTACTTTCGTAGTAGAAGCTTTCAACTCTCCTCCCCCCGCCCCAACACCAGTCAAAATACAGTGTTAAATAATACGTACCTGTCTCTTCAAGCTTTCAGCTAGAATATTGTTCCCGTCGATCCCCATTGCTTGATTTGATTTTGGTGATACGTGCAAAGAGCGCTTTAAAAACGGCAATGAAAGTCTCGTTAGTCGCCCTAATAACATTTTAAAAATTAATACGAAAAATTACAAGTAAGGCAAAGTGTAAGTGCACTCTAAACGTCTAACATGAAACCCCCACTTAAGTTTGACTTACTGATAACAGTGACTAAATTTGCGGCCAGAAAATTTTTTATACTTGTATTGAGAGTAATTAAATTATCAGGTATGTATGGACACTCTTTATCGCTTTAATTCTTTTATTATACTGACTTAACATGCACTATCAGTTGGTGTTTTGATCCAAATTTGAACTTTGAACGTATTATTTTGCAAAATGGCAATTGACGTTAATTTTGTCACTGTCATAACTGTGCCATGACGTCTGTCAGTGACTGTGGTTATGACTTTTAAGACGCAGACTGAAAAAGGTAATGATTATAAATCTATCAGCCTAGTGCTACTAGGGTTAACAATATATATTGATTTTGTTACTTCTTTGGCTAGTAATTGATTATGGTTTCTTAAATACATTTTAATAATAAGAAATAAATTCTCGGTTAGTAATATAAATATCCTTGATGCTTATTACTTTTTAATATATTCACAATTATACATCTGTCTTAGTCTTTTATTTTAAGGCTAAAATACACAACTAAAATCACATTTTATTACAGCCTGCTGTGTCAGATTTAATGTCTTCCATGTGTGTCTTAAAATTTCCGTATTAATTAGTTGAAAATCTAAAAGACTTATGGACAAACTGGTGAAGAACAAAATATATAGAATAATATAGAATATTATTTAATTATTTTAATTTAATAATGATATAATTATGAACATATAAATATGTATGTACTTTTTAAAACGACATAACATATTTTAAGTTTTGTGACCACAAAGCCATGTCGTAATTAATTGTAATCATTTGCATTGTATTGTATTATAAATATTATTGAATTTTGTGGTCTATGTTTTTTTTCTTTTTATTGTTCTCGTTTTGTACGGGTGTATATTATGTTCAAATCTCAAAACTAATAGTCAAAGAATTTATTTCTATTGTTAAAAATGTATTATAAAGAAAATGTGGTTGTTATGATGTTGATACGTATGTTTTTCATAAAAAAATTATTATACTGATTGTTAGGTACTCTTAGAATACTTAATTTGGAACATGAAACAGTCTCAGAAGATACAATAAACGTAAATTTAAAATGTTAAAATGAATGAATGTTAAAATTAATGCTTAAATTTTAAATGTTGCTAATGAATTAATAGAATTCTATTTATTCCTTTATGTTATAATTACGGTATCAATAATTGGAATACAATTAGACTGTAATGCATTACTAATAACTATAATACGTAAAAATAGAAAATTAGTAATTAGAAAATGACCTTCCTCAGATGAATATAAATAATCTGTATTGTAGCTAATGTGAAGTTTTGTTTGAATAAATATTAGAAATTCTTCCAAGGGTACGCGTCACATGTTCAAAAACGTCGGAAAAGGAGTAATGGATAATCGAATACCAAGCCTTTGAGGCTCGTTTGGTCATTGATGCATTGCAGATAAGATTGTCATTTCATTAGTGGACGATGGCAGGTATCTCCCTAAAAATTGCCGTTATATGAGTCCTCGTTTCGCAGAAGTGTCATAGCGGAAATACAAGTATTCATATACATTTTTTATATTCATATTTTAATGTCTCTTTATGTTTGTTTACTATAGTACATATATTTTATTAATACATATGATAATAGGCTTCATATAAGTTAGTATTTTTGAAGATTTTCAATGAAACCTTTTTATTATGCTTCCTTATACTCAAAAAATAAATGACATGATATTGCATATATTTAAAAAGTTATCAATTTGTTGTAGTTATTACATTTCAAAAACAAAAGAAAAAATACAATTTGCTTACATTTTAAGTATGAGCTTATCATTACTTTTTCAGATTTAACTACTCATAAGATTGAATATAGAATATTGTATTACATTTCTTTTTATATTTCAAAAAACAAACTTCTAAATAAAATTAAAACATTAGGTACATACTAAAAGCATTATTGTTAAAAACCATTTTTGAAGGACGAGCATTTATTTTGATGGAAAGGTTATTACCAACCTAAAGGAAGAAGAGCTAAAATGGATTGCGTAAATAATTTTAATTTGATGCGCCATTTTGATGAATGTCTTTGGTTTCGTGCCCCATATTATTTCTTAATTATTTATTTAATTATCTTCTTTGCGCATACACTAATGGTCGACACATATCGTGCTTATTATTAAGAATTAAGATGCATTGTCTATCAGCTAAACCTAAAGATGAAAAAAAATGGAATAGGAATGTGCAAAGACTAAAACAACGAATTGATTGAGTTAAAAAAAATAATCATCTATGATTATTACAATATTAGAATAAATGGCTACAGTAAAGTGAGGATGATAAAGGTTAAGATTCATAATTAATTAAAAAAAATTTGCTATGGTGTATATGGCTTAGATAAATCGTTCCAAAACAGTACAGGTTATACAATACATCTTTCAGGTAAAAATCCAATGTACCCAAAGTTGAAAAAAAAAATCTCTGTTTATAATTTTATCGGGTAAGTCCAACCTTTTGTTGTGTTAAGACCTAAGTTAAAGAAAAGTGTAATCGAATAATTTGCAAAATTAGTTATTTATAACTTTTTTGAGTTTTCTAGTACCGATGTCTAGATTCATAAAAATGGAAATATTTATTAATTTAATAAAAAATATTCTTAAATGAGATCTAAGATTTTCGCGAGTCTAATCTAATATTCTTAAACCTTAGTCAATGACATCGTGTATCGTTTGTAGGGTAAGTTAGATCTAAATCTATAAATCTTTGAAGGTCAATGGCACTAGATAAATACCATTGTTGACCCGATGCTACCTACAACTAGAATATTTAACTGGTTAATCAGAATTTAAGGCTTAGAAAACATTAATATTATATGGAATCAACAACAAGTTGAATATACTGGTTTAACTGAGTTTTGACCTCAAGTTCTGGGTTTGTTACCATTAGACATGTGGTTTAAAATTATGATGAAATTGAAATGTATAAGAAGAACCGTCGTGAGTTTGTATTTTGCTCTTTGCAAAATTTGCTCTGGATAGCGAGATGCACATATATCACAATGTCCTATGGACGCAAAACGAGTTCCGTACCTAATTGGTAAAATAATTTGCTTGTAACGTATTCTATAAAGCAGTGTTCCGTTACACAGTATGTTGGTGAATGTCATTGTATGAGGTCTTACTTCTTATCCTAATAATGTCGGTGATAAAAAACCAGTCGACCCAGTATTCATGCAGGTATTTTTTATTGTATCTGTACAAGCTTCAGTGTCGTTATGGGAAGTAATAGTTAACAAATAACAGAAACGTTGTCGTTGTTGTCAAACATTTCCTGTACCCTTAGTATAAGTTCCCATTGTCAAACTAAGCATTGACGTTTTAATGGCTTTTCATTCATGAAACCATCTGGCTAGAATTATATGAAATATCGCTTAAGGCCTTTCAATTATTACTTAAGTTCGTTTGAAATTAATATTTTTTTTTGCTGTAAAATTGTTGTTTTGTTTTATATAAAAAATCATGTTTACTTTTAAATTATTCAAACTAAAATATATTTTACAAACTTTCATATTGTTTTAATAGTAGGACAGTAGGACTATTTTTATGGCTTTATTTTCATAGTAGACTAAACTTTCACGGCAATAAGGAAGAGATACCTCAATAGATAAAAGGCTTTAGTTCCGAAACTCTTGATTTTCGGTAATGAAATTAATACATAGGATCTTAAAAATTTATTGACATTAACAACTGACCTTGATTTGATATTAATAATAAAAAACTAACTCCTCCATAGCGTCCATCAACATTCATTAAATACAATCAAAAGGCAGTATTTAGTTTAACATAGATAATTGTTAAAAATGGTATAAAAATGTCGATAATATAATAAAAATGTTGTTTCCGTTTCGATTTTGCACTCAGATTACATCGCGCGTGCAATAATGCGTGTGGCTAGTTGTTGACACAAGCGTTACCGTCTTCATTGCTCGGTTACCGTTCGCGATTCTATATTCACACTCAATAGCGAACTGTCCGCTGGTTAACTGCTTTAAAATGGTACACTATGAAGTAATTTAAATTCATTATTTTTGTGTTTGAAATTTACTTAAACATTTTAAACATGGCTGTGATAAAACTGAAGATTTTTGGTGAGTTTTTTTTTTTGACTTTGATTTGTTTAATTAGATAAAGGCGGGTAGCGTTAGCTTTTTAATTCTTTTATTTTTTTATGAAAACCTTAACATAAATTATACAAATGAAATGATATCTTTTTTGAAATCTTTTTAAGTTTCGAAGAATAATTTGGTTGCTGGTGTTTTAATTAATACGATCTTATTTTTATAAATTTATATTTTATTTAAATAATTAATATTGCCTTTAAATTATTTCATTTTTTAAAGGTTTTATAGTTCTATCCGTATCCCTCTCAATATTGTTATAAGACACGGAAAAAAATCTGGTCTATGTTGTTTTGTTCAGTAATTTATACATTCTAAACAAGTTTCTTTATAAGTTAATTTTTTCTAGTCTTTTAAATAAGTTATTTTATGGTAATACTAAAATAAATACATTTCCTCTCATACTAAAACTTGATAGCGTCATGTAATTAATATTCGAAATAAATTATATTCATTTAAAAAGTGTTTAAATTTTGCGTTAATAAAAATTTACGAATCTATTATTTTTTTTAAGATTACAATAGATTTTTCATAATTTTTTTCTTTATTCCTTATATAGTTCATTATTGAAAGTAGGATGGCATATATATATATATATATATATTACAACAGGTTTTCTGTTTGGATGTCACGAATTATGGCTTTCTGTTTATTTAGGACCATTTAATATTTCCCAACCGGCTCTCATTTCAAATTTAATGTTACTCCCAATTTATCTTCAAAACATATCATCTTTGGTATAAAGAAATAAAACGTTAATTGATTAAAAAAAACTTATATATTTACTTTATTTATAAAGATTGCTTGCAGTATATGAACGAAGTATAAATCACATTGTAGATTATCGGGATTTTTAATACATTATTATTATATAAAATAATTATAAGATATAATATATGATAAAAATATTAACTTAATTATTCTACTTTTGTTTCATGCAACTGATGAATTTTTAAACGAATTTTGATGTTTAATAAATATATTTTTAATGAGAGTTCTTTATAATTATTTTATTTATAATATATTTTGTAATAAATAAACTTTATTTCTGATAATCTTGTAATCAAAGAAATTTTTCAAACTTGAGAAAAGAAAAATCCAATCTAAATATACACAATGTCCAAATCGAGAGGAAATTTCCACTGACTTAGATAAGTTAGTGCAAAATTTCTCAGAAACCGGTTTCGTTATTGAAATAAAGTATAACAAACTTTTGCCTTTATCTTTTCCCTCACGTAATAAAAGTTATTAGTGCATTTCTTGGAAAATGCTATTCTTAACCTCCACTAATAAGTATTCTTGTTTCTGGGATACTTATAATTACATGTAATTTTATCAAAATCCGTCCACGTAATCTTGACGTGACGTGGCAGAATCACATAAGATCATACGTTTTGGAATAATCAGTTGGGTACAAGAATGAATAATAATAATAACTTGAAAATATTTAAACCAAAACATAAACTATTTACAACTAGTAAATTGTATTTTCAATGTTATATATTTCAGTAACTAATGAATAAAGTACGTAGTACTTTCAGCTTTATTTTGACACCATTATTTAAGACATAACAATATGAAAAAACATAATAGGCTGTCTTTTATTCCCGAATATATTTGTACATTATTTTAAAGTTTTTTCAAAAACAGATTCAGTAGTTTTGTACAAAATAATTGTTATCACATATAAATACATGTAAAAAATGTCAGATTATTACATGTCTAATTAGTAGTGATAACTTGTATAGAATTAGTACTTGTTTAACATAATTTAAATTTCATTAATGGCAGATTAAACATTTAATCATACATAAAACTGTTTGTCAAGTACACGTATGTATGTTTAAACAGGTAATTAAAACGTCGTTACAAAAATAGTTTTCAGAAATGCCGTAACAGACAATACTAGGATACTTTTACTTACATCAAACACTTGTTTTGAATAACAATGAACATTCAATGAAGGTATGGCGCGAGAGCGAATATTAAATACAATGTTATACAATTTAAACACAGTAGATCATAACTTTTTCACATATACAACATAAAAATGTCGTTTTAAAAAAATATTTAAAATGTTTTGCATAAAAAAAAAATTGCCACTAAAATCGGTAAATAAAATATTCTTTAATATTAAAACCGAGTTAAAACTATTTAAAGGTTTAATTTTTATGTACAACGAGATTAAAAAGACAAATAAAATATACTTTCATTAGAATTGTAATCAAATTTACTTACAATGCATATTTTTATCTTCTTTATTTTCTAAGAGATAAAAGAGGATCGTTATCATCAAAATAGATTAACCTTCCAAAAATTTAAGTTCATTAAATTATATCAATACTATTGGAGAAAATCAAAAAGTCGTGTAATTAAAATATTGCCCTTATCGATTTGTTGCGAAATATCTTCAGAATATATACGAGGTAAATCGTGTGTGCAGAAAATTGTGTGCTCAAATTATCAACACCAGATAAATATCAGTTTATTTTAACATTTATATTCTGTTTTACCTTATGCCGTTATTTGAGTTAATATTTTGGCATGATCTACTTTTGTATAGATTGAAAATCTATTCAATAAAACTAATATATTTTCGGATTTACTACGCGATTTTTGGTTTCGACGACCGACGTTTCGGTTAATTTCCATCAACCGTGATCACGGGCAGACGGGATGTGTCTCTCGCGAAAATCTTAGATCTCATAATCTATTCAATTTGGTTCGATCTATTTTAATTTGAATGTTTATATTTAACTCATATTTTTGTATTAAAACCATTTTCAAATGACGTTACATTAGCAGATAGCTGGAACCTTTGTATCATTGGGGCAATTTAAAACATAAATTGTTTTAGAAACCCGATCGATTGATACAGACAGACGTTTTATAACATCAACTGTTGTATTCGTTTGTAGAACTGTGTGTTATCAAACTCTGAATTGTTGACGCTAAAAAATGTTAACGATAAAAGAAATTTCAATAGCTCGTTGCAAACGTGATTTTATAAGTCTTATCTCGGTATTTCTAATACTGGACGATATGATTGATTTGTTTTTATAGTATTACGTAATTAATTTCAAATGAAAGATTCTTCCGTGACTATATGTTACGAAAACATTTCTAAATTAGAATATTTATTTATTGCACAAATTTATATATTTTATCTTGTCTATAGAGTTTCAATTAAATTTATAAAATAGAATGATTGTTTTTATATATTCCTCAATATTATTTCATCTCAATTATAAGTCGAATATATTTATTGGACTTATAGATAAGTATAATAGTAATCTGGAAGTACCTAAGCTCTACTCTTAGTTTAATCGGTTTAATATAAATCCATTAAATGTGTCTTTTACTCCTTGTCTTGTTATATTAAAACAATGAAGTAAGATAATTATAGCATGCTTTACAGAACACCCCATCTGCTTCTTAGTATTCTCCTGTATAGGAGATAATGAAATAAATAAAATATTTAACGAAGCACAAAAGTTTACATATATTGAAATGACCTCAGTTGCTTTACAAAACTGATTATTCTCCCAGCAACGCCTCACTGAATGCTAGATATAATATCTTTATATGTCACTTTTAACATAAAAGCAACGTTTTGTACGCGTTCAGCAAACAGTCAGTCGAGGTCAGCACATAAAACACCATGACATTCAACTTGTAACAAGCCTCTTCATTTCCTGAAATATTTGATTCTACGAATATGAATATTCTATGAACTACTAACTGGTTATCAACTATGCATATATGTATAATAAAATAAATGTAGTAATTTAATGTATTATGTAGTTTTTTTTTGTATTCTATATGAATTATAAATATTTCATGTCTTCACCTTTACGAGATCATTAAATGAATTTGTCTAAATTAAAATAAAACTTGTGCAATGGCTTTTATAGGTAGTATTAAAAATAAATAGACCACATGATTAATAGTCTTTGGTATTTTGAAAATAACTTCAGTTTTGTTGTTTCCTACTTTTTAATAGTTATTTTTACATTAATGCAATGGTTGGTGCCATTGCTCTTAATGAGGAAAAGTTCAGTCTTTTTTTACCCTAAAAATGGTAAGCATATGTTGCCTTGAAACCGAAGGTCATGTTGGTTTACTATTCTAAATGATTGCCTAAACATGACTTAATTTAAATATCTTATTGTAAAAAGTTGATCTGTCAGAACTTGTTTTATTGCGAATTAGCGGACGTGAGGATAACAAAAAAAAAATTTTAATAGAAAATTTTATACACCTAGTCACAGATTATAAATTGGTTATGTTAGTTAGAAAGCAAAGTTTAGGATTATCAGATTAAATATTTTAGCTTAATGTTGCCATTGCCAGATAAGTATAGAGACTTTATTATTATTGGTATTTAAAAAATTCTGTTTCCTACTTCACGAAACGTAATTGTCACTGGTTATGATTTAAATGAAGGTTTTTAGGATATTATGCATGACTTTATCTCTGGTTGCATCTTTAGTTAAATGAAAAAATAATAATTTGTCGTAAGCACGCTATTATGAGTCATTTGGTTCGGTTGGGCGATCGACGTAATGTCAACTTGTAATAATCCTTGCACGTTTTACGACTAGTTTATTATTTGAGTGAAATAATTTAATTACCTGCCTTTATTTATATTTCTATTGAAAGTTACTTTGTGTTCTAGGTTTATTCATTTTGCCGTGAACTGTAAACATCTTGGGACTTATTTCACGAGCCACCTTTAGTGTTTTTTAATGCATTTCACAAATTTTTACATTCGCTTTTATGAAATTATTTCTTCTAATACCTAAGTACAAGATACTAATATATATGTATACGTGAATCGTAACCTGAGTATTACATAACCAATGTAGGTTTTTTTTAACAAATTATTGTAACCTTGAAGAAGAATAATGGTGTTGTTAGAAACGTTTTTGACAATAAATGAATTTCTCAGATTATTTGTTACATCATCGTTTTCCGGATGTATAACCGTATGCGGGATTTGTTTGTTTTAAACATCAAGCCATTCAGTATTTCAGATTTTGGATCTTGCAAATATTTAATCGTAGTTTATTTAAATCAAATAAAACCAACGAATATTAACATTACAATATATGTACGTGTTTTATAAAATTAGTATGTGTCTATAATAAATAAAAATTGTTGCAATATTTCTAGGTATCTATTACTGATTACATAATGATCTTAGACGTATTGTTTACATTGTTTGTGTTGTAAAAATGTATAACAATATATTTCATTTCTTGCTATTTACGATAGTTAATCTTAATGTGCATTAAGAATTTTGTGCGTTTTTTAAAACCAAAGTGAAGTTTACGTGGAATACGTTTAAAAATAAACTCAAACAAAATTTATGAAGTATTAAGAATAGTCTAAACAGGGTTTATTACTTA
The DNA here is from genome assembly GCA_018231745.1 of Danaus eresimus. Classification (NCBI taxonomy): domain Eukaryota; kingdom Metazoa; phylum Arthropoda; class Insecta; order Lepidoptera; family Nymphalidae; genus Danaus; species Danaus eresimus. The sequence continues at coordinate 11,868 of DVQP01001986.1, forward strand.
AAAAATACATTTTTTTATGAAAAACAAATTATATTTTATGTTTATTAACAGTATCAAAGCTATTAAATACTATTTATAGTATTAATATTGTTAATAAAATTAAAGTAATGATTAATATAATAAAAAATAATATCCGCAGTGGCAACACTTTAGTCACCATATATCGACGTCTAGGTTGTGCTAAGTCAACTTACTACAAAGGCATTAACAATCGGAAAACCCTAATTATTTTGTAGTGTTATGCAACTTTACGGTTGTATTATTTTTTCCTCCATATGACATTGATTTTTGCCAAATTTCACGATTCTAGGTCAATGGGAAGTTCAATTTTGGTTCTGATGTCCTTGCGAGAGTCTAAATAAGCAAAATAAAAACAGTCAGTTATTATTTAGATAAAGATAGGACGTTGTCTTGATATTACTAAACATCTGAATAAGTTGAGCTAACTTAATTTTTATTGCAATTTTATAATCCAATGGATTATCAATCAGCGAAAAGAAGTAGACAATCGAGAAGAAGTTATAACTGCTGCCCATAAAAACATTGAAGGTGTTATATTTGTGGCTGACTTAAAAACAACTTTTACATGTCTAAAAGTCCCAAATTGTAGCTATTCACATTAAAACAGAAAGAAGGCAGCTAAAATTTTTAAACTCCACCGAAGAGAATTTGAACTTGAATTATTAAGTTTATGTATTTGGTATATATTAAATGTATTCTAGCAGGAGTTCAATGTTAAAAACCTGCATGGTGTGTTTATAAAAATTATTCTTATTAAATATGAACTTTTGTTCACGTGGAAGTTATTCAAATAAATATCCCGGAGAAATTCGTAAAGTAAGACACAATATTGTGATAACATTGTGTTATTTTTTGCCAAAAACTCTTGGATTGAAGGGCAAGAAGATATTTCCTTACTTTTGCCTCATTTCACTTGTATGGTAAGCTAAATATTAAGCAGTTACCTCACCATTGCTTTCATTGTCTTGAATTCGAACGTGCTTTTACATATCGGCCTCAAGGATGGAAATTTATGAAAAAGTATGGAAATAATGTAGAAAAAAATAACCTGTTTAGACAATTATTGTTTTTTTTTCGCGGTGGTTTTAAAATAATTAAAAATTCAGAGTATTTCTTCCCGAGGAATGTGTATTAGGATGTTTTACAATGCATAGTCTGTATTGTTTTCTTCATCGTAAGTCAAGAATTAGGCTTGCAGCGTCTTACTGGGGCTTATAGGTTTAGTTCTAACCATCGATAACGATCTTTTGTTTCTCCTAGAAGTTTGGACATCCCTAGACTTTCGTCTTTAATATTTCATAGTAGGCTGGCACGCTCGAAAATTTAATAAATTAATAATAGGATATATACATATATTTTAAGAAAATATTCGTGACTAACTCTTTTACTGTTTTAAGGTTTTTAAATTTCAAAGTAAGTTATTATATTTATGACCTTTTTAGAAACTAAGTAACAAATAAAGTAAATGCAACAAAAATTGTTTTAATAAAATAAAATCAAATGTAAGATTTTCTTTCATACATTTTGAAACCTTTTTTCATTATTAATTCTGACATTTGAGATTGTTATGAAAGTTAACGTTAAATGTGACATTTATTTATAAATAATCTAAAATGAATCGTAAATACGAAATCGTGTGTGAATATGTTATGAAGGAAGCGTGATATTATGGAGAAGAAATTTAATTTAAAGATTAGAGGTTTGCTATAAAAATATTTTATTAAA
>DVQP01001987.1:0-13611 GCA_018231745.1 Danaus eresimus
TAAACGTGTTCCCTTATAATGTCCGGTGGTGTAAAGCGCGTAACAGGGTAGGGACGAATTGTTTTATAATAATACCATGTCGAGATGTACTCACAAAGGCAACAACCGGCCCCTCTAGGTAGCATGTTGTTTATGGCCATTTAATCACGTCCAATTCGCGTTTTCTCCTTAAATTATATCTGAATAGTTTTGTTTGAAGCAAGTTTTAACAGGTCATTGCCGCTTAAGCGTTTTCACTCTATTTGTACTTTGAATGTAGATTGTATTTTTCTTAAACTTCCATAGACAACTTCAAAACATTTAGCACCAATGTATTCTCAATATTCATCCACTAGAACGAGAATACCAATATATACTGACATTACATTTCGGCCTTAAATAAGGATAAGATCATTATATCAAATACTTATTATTTAAATTTAGTTGTATTATAGACATTTAAATATCATTCCGCCATTTTAATAACAACAAAAAGGTTATATACATCTGTATAAAAACTTTTTTTTACGACAAATATTGATATAAAAAAAAAGTAAATACGGATTGAAAAGGCGAAGCGGCGTCGTAGTTGTGAACTAATTTATTCTTTGACGTAGCTCAAACGGATTTGCTCGTAGTTATTACGTTGCAGGTGTGGACGTAGTTGTTCCCTCCCTAACTCCTTCTCCCTCCCACTCCTCACACTACCAGAGCACGGTTTCGTCGCGCCTGAAAATTAATTCCTCTACATAATCAAAACTTCCGTTAGCGAACCGCCCGTTTGTGGCTTCATGCCTTTTTACTCAGTTCAATTTATATCTTGACTCATTTTTTTTTGTTATTACCTTGGTGGGAATTTTTGTTTATTATTACTATAATCCGTAATGTTGAGATTTATATCATATTTTGTAACACATTTCTCCCTTTTATAAAAACATTGTACGAAAAGGATTGACGTTAACGGATTCATAAGTTCGTTTTCTTTTCCTTTCTTAAGAATCTTTAATAGTCAATAATCAACTATGTCTATTGGTCAAAAAACGTCATGCATTTTATGAAACCTTACACACCTGAGGGTCGAAAACAAAATTTAACTCAATCACTTGAAAATAGCTTTGCAAACCGGGGTCACAAGTCAGTTAAACAATTAAGAAACACCAACCGATTTCGAACCCGCTACATCCGCTGGATCATCCGACGAACCCGAAGCCCCCTGTTATGTCTGAGACAAAAAGGCCCAACGTCATAATTAAAAAAATCTCGTGCCTGCAAAGAAAGGGGGAAGTGGCGCGAAGCAAGACGGATGGGGCGCCACAGAGGGGATTCGCAAAGACAATGCCGCTTTGGAAGCGATGCTTAATCATAAATATATCAAGCGGAGACATTGAGGCTCTGAGCACACTCGTGACAATCCACATATGCATTAAATATTATAAACATTGCTATAACGCCCCAACAAACTAAATCGTTGTACACGAATAGCACATGTCGAAAGGGACTTATCGAAATTTAATTTCGAACAACAAAACGCGACGAAGATTTTCATCAAACTGATTAATAATTTCTGATTCTAATTGTGGCATTTAAAGTTTCCACAAAAAAAAACTTAGAGTAAGTCAAATGAAACTTGTCATTGAGTTGAACTGATAATTTAACATATAGTTAATTTAACATGCCTTAATATATCAAAGGTGTGTGCGTGATATGTAGTATAGGCCTTATGTGTGCGAGTAGCTCAAGAAGCTCCAAGAAGGTGTACATTGCCGTATGAACGTTAAAGGGGGTGTTAAAACAAAACGAATGAATCCGGACAAAGGAAACGACGCGTGTCTGCGATTAAAAGACTTCATTCTATCATACATAACATATTTTGATTAATGAAAGTCATCTTTATATACAAAGGGCTTTGTTGATTACAATTCAAAAGGATCTGTTTTAGATCCGGCTTTTAGATACATGAAAAGGTTTTATATGTTCTGTCATTTACTTAAAAAATTTACATACAATCTTTGTAATGTCGTAACAGGTATTAATCTTTCATATGTTTTTGGAAATTAAATAGAGACTGATGAATAACGGGCTAGGACAGGTTAATTAAACTAAAAAGTATTAAATACATCGGGACATTTCAAATGAGCTGGAGTGTAAAAAGCAGTTCAATCAATAGACAAAACCTTGATTGAAATGCGATGTTTAAGCTGGGTAGAGTTGATTAGCAGTTAGTTGCCTCGCGACTCCGTCCGCGCGATCCATTGTCAGTCCGCTCTGCAGCAGATAACTAAACACTGTTAGTCGCACTACAGGGTTGACGTTATACGATTAACCGTTCAGAAATCATTTATTACAAACACAATAAGTATTCGTTATAATCGTCGTGACACTTCTCTTGGTTACTTTAATAAAAATCTTCGTTTCAAACCAGATCATCTTATTATAACTAAATTGTTTATAAATATCGATTATCAATTTAAGCAATTACTTTTGGCTGAGTTCTGTTTCGAATGATATTTATGCGGATTTCGGGCGAGTTACATCAACAAGTTAGCAACATTGGATAAAAAAAAAGGATATTTAGGAAAATAGCAACCCTAAAGACAGCTTGTAACAGGGGAGGCAGTTCTCACTGGTTCGCGTCTCGCTTATAAATGCTATTTTAACGCGGGAAAAAAGATTAATTAACTAATTGAGATGCCCGACATCCCTGCACTTTCATCTGCTGGTAGTTGGTATTGTGTCTGGGGTAATGACACTTGTCACTTAGATATGCTAATATAGATGTTTAGTGATATATCAGCTCCCAAACGCAGAGACTCCTGATTACAATGGTCCCTTTTTTGGAGGAATGTGTCAAATACGCTAACGAATCGTTGAGCCCTTTGATAATCTGTGCTATTTAAGGGTAATGACAGTGACAGTTCGCATCAAAACTTTTTTTTTCTGCTAAATGAATCTCATATTCTATTGCAATTTTTTTATACTTTTCGCAGATTAACAGATATATTAAAGTTTTTATAGTATTTATTGAAATTTGTTTCTTTTCACTTTTAAAATGTTTTACAAACATTATTTTAAGATAATATTTAATGTTCAAATTATACATTTCTAAGCGATGAATCTGCAAAATATAACAGTTATAATAAAAAGGTTAAATTTTCGTATATTTATTTACATTTTTTTTTAATTCTTGGATAACCGGAATGGTATTGAGTACATTTCATTTAAAACGATTATATAAATTATCGATTCATTTCAGTGTTTGAAAAAATCGATTTTAAAAGTCGTCTTAATAAAGTTTTTGATCACATTGAAATTCCTTATTTTTTGCACCTAACAAAGAAACGTTTCCATTTCTAATTGTAATAATGAGATTGTACAAAACATTTAAATTAATAAGACACTTGTTTAAGATGCGATGACTTTGAGATAAACTTAAAGATAATAATTTATACGTTAATTATACAACAGATAAAACTTATTGAAACTATGAGTTAAATGAACTGGCATCTGGACGGTTCTCATTTGTACCATAAAACAAATTAAACACAAAACTTACTGGCAAAAATACACATGAAACATACGCTTTCCGGTTACATAGAGTTTTTAATACCAGCTAACATTATATCGCGTACTGTGTTTAATTAAAGCCAAATTTAATCAACGCATTATAAGGCAACGAAATTCAGCATCGTATCTGAAACAATATGGCTCGAATGTTTAATTAGCGCATTGCAGGCTGTGGGGAGGGGTTGTGGGGGACGAGGGGGGGTTGTGAGGTTGTTGTGAGGGGGGGGGTGAGGTCTGAGGAGTGGGGGGAGGTGTTATTCATTAAAATGTTTGCGGAAACTCGTTTAGCGCCGCTGCGGTAGTCGCGCCGCCGCTACAGGGCTGTCTTGCTCTTAATTACTTTTGTAATAGGGGCTTTAAGTTGATTTTTTTTCCTATTTATAGGAATTTTATATTTATATTATTCGTTCATCCATGTTTAGTATTTAAAAAGTTCTTATATAGTTCCCAATTAACCACAGATTATTAACTTATATACAATTATTTCCTAGTAAATTCCTCACATAATAACAACGACACACTATGTACAACATTAAATCCTAGTCTAATTCTTTAGTTCGAAATGAATAAAACTATTATGTATTTATTGTATAGCATTGTTTTCCATGAAATCAATGTTTATGAGGTAAACTTAACGTTTCGTTACTCTTAATCAGATCTGTCAGCCCTGTAGTGTTCACGGGGCGTGGGTAACATTCATTTGCTCTCGTAATTGCAGCTTTCGTTATCTGCAACCCACTTAGTAAAGCCGTTTGTTTCGTTCCTTTGCCAATTATATTTCGCTTCAACATAATTAAGAAAGTGCCCTCCGGTATTACTTTGAATGTTCATGTACATACTTTAATATTACGTTTGCAACATAACTTTTTAATTAATGTTTATTTAATGAAAACGACATAAGTAATTTAACATTTTTGATATATATATTTTTTCTAAGCGATTAAATTTAATAAAAATATTGTCCGGTACAAAAATAACAGTATTGTCTATGACAAAACGAGACATGTACTAATCAAATTGAAATTGATAATGAATTTAATGATATTTTTTTTTTTAGTTATTTTTACTATATTTTAACATGAAGTACATTAATTAATTAATTAATTATGTTTTTGTTGTTAATTAAAATATTTATTGTTCGTATTAAAAAATCACATCAATCATGCTGAACTATTTTATATTCACAAATAATAGTTGTGAACACATAAGCTAAGAAATATTGTTTGTGAAAACTTTTAAATGATGATTCAATATTTTAACTTATTTTCACTTATATTATTAGAGGCGAAACTTTTGTTATCACCCGAAGAAACTGGCGTTGTACGATAAGTAGTTAATTAATCCCAGATATAGAATTAAATAAGTTTATAATCAACAAAAATAATAACTAAATAACTAACCGCTAATATAAAAATCTGACTTCAATATAATTTTAATTTAGTCACATACAACCGTCAAAAAGTTTTGTCAGTTAGCATCTTTTTTTAACTAAGCATGTACAAATAAATTCAAACGGCCCAAAACGTCAAAACTTCAAAATAACATCGTTCAAACATACATTCATAAGCGACTCGCCGGATTTCAATACCTCATTAACGGTTAGCGCGAAATTAACCACATTTATACAAAATTTATATTTACAGATACGCCATAACTCAATATACACATATTTTAAACAACCCCCAGGAACTCGCTGCCATTGGATGACGTCTCCAACCCCTAGGGCGTTCGGCCAATCACACTTAGCCATTATATTGCGCGAGGGTGGAGCCGGGGTGCTTTATATCACAGTATTTCCCCTGACTCAAACCAGTGTAGTGCTGTTACCCTCGAGCGAGTCAGGGTAAAAGTTGTACGGTGACGCGTAGTCGTAGTCAACTTAACTCGACCGACTGGCGATGTTTTATAGAACTTGATTCGGGACTTTTATGGTTTATTTGTAAATCAAAATGGCTGGACCGTATTTGTCGCCGTTGCCGGGTGACCTTCTGACCGAGTACATGTTCGGCAGACGACGGCAGAGACGGAATAGGACGACTTTCACTCCACAGCAGTTGAGCGAGCTGGAGTCATTATTCCAGAAGACTCATTACCCTGACGTGTTCCTCAGGGAAGAAGTCGCGTTAAGAATCAGTCTATCTGAAGCACGAGTGCAAGTAGGCATTTAGAGCTCCCTTTAATCTAAATCACTGTTACCACGATCACTTTAATGTGTGTCCAAATAAGTTTAAACTAATACCTATCATAAAAAAATCTGAAGTTACACATGTTGCTTAAACAGACAAAAGCTAGTCATTTTATTTCCACATAAAATATGAGACATATCAAATTGTTATGAGTTTCAGAAACATTAACAAATTTGTCATTAATTAATCGAGAATTGAAAAACTAACACAATTTTTCTACATAAGGTCTGGTTTCAAAATCGACGAGCTAAATGGCGTAAGCAAGCTCGCCTCCAGCTTTTGCAGGACGCCTGGAGAATGAGGTGCTTGGGGCTTGGGACACCTCCTCTTGGACTGCCAGGTTGGTACGTCTTCATCAGGTAACTTAACACATATTATATAACTATCTGCATTATAGGCAAATTGAATCTACAATTAGTTTTACGAATATAAACTTCAATGTTACAATAAAAAATGTAATTGTTATTTGAGTATATTTAATATTAATCACTAACAAATGAATTTAGTATGCAAATTTGATTCGGAATAATTCTTTGGAGTAAATCAAATATTAACAAAAATATTTTCCGATGATTCTATTCATTCGTCAATCGTCTGAATTTATTTGTTTATTAAATTAAAATTACAAATCCTGGTCTAGTAATTATTTAGAAATGCATTATAATGTTAAGACCACCTAATTTGTAATGGTCAGTAATATCACCGTATTTTATATAAATAATAATATGAATTCAAATAGTTAAGTGGTCATTTAGGTTCTTTATTGACTTAGTTCCGGTATTGAGACTCTACTTAGTTCCGGATTTGAAAAAGAAATCTCATTTAACCATTCACTTCTTCTTACTTTCATTCAAATATCGCTGTGTTTTGACCTTTTTTTATTATAATATAAGTAATGAAATTAATTAAGAATATTTACTTCTTAAGCTTCTAATTGCGGATGTCCGTATGTTTAAGAGATTTGAAAAAGAACATGTTTTACGTTATAATTTTAATGAAAATAAATTAAGTAGTAAAATTTTTATTGGAATTGAAAAAATGATTGAAATATTGGAAAAATTACCATCTAATTATAAATTTTTGTTGCAGGTCACACGAAACCACCTGAATCTTCACCAGAAGGAGGGGAATCGCCGCCACCTAAAGAAAATTTAGAAACAACGTCTAATGAAAACAGCGCTGGTATGAAATCACCCCCACAGGAGACTTACCACCATAACGGAAATATGTCCGACAACCTACCCATACCCCATGACATACCACCTCCCATGCCGTACGGTAACGAAGACAGGATACTTCAACAGCCATCATTCCCGTTCCCGCCGTTACTGATGCCGCAGCAGATGGACAACAACGAAATAGCGCCAACCGACTTGAGAATGGCGAAGAGCAATCCCTGTCATTGCACGGGAGAGGAGATCAATGAGCCGGAAAACCTGGCTTACAGGAAACGAAGAGACGACGTCACTGACAGCGAAAGCGACACGGAGATAGATCTCACGTCACACTCCAAAGAGGATGACCTGAGAGAATCAGAGAGACTCGCAAAGAGGATAGCAACAAACATGTTCAGGACTGACACCGTGCTCCACGACCTGTTGCCCAACGATCTGACGATGGCCGTCAAGAACAGCGATAGGAATGGCAGAAATGTAACGATGTAACTATAAGTAAGCCGTTGCTAGTATACGCAATTTGTACTACATAGAATTTAGATACTGTTAATTATTATTTTTGTATTCTGTTAACGGTACCCCCGCCACGGAAACATTGTCTTACTGTTAATTTAAAGTTCTTCATTCATGTAGTATTATTTGTTTGTGAATTAAAAAAATAAATAAATAGAAACTCCATGGAGTTTGTAGTTTAAAATTGTGGCGAGGGTACAGACGGCTGTTGTAGATAGCTTAATGTAAGACGTGTAATAATTTAGATTGTTTTCCTTATAGCCATAGTTTAGGATGTAAATTGAATAATAGTTAGAAATAAGATCATTGTATTTATTTTCAAGTAACTTAGCGTTTCTAATAGGCGAGGTTACACTGAATCCTCAATGTGACATTTACAAACCGGACATAATAACTGTACACCGCGTCATAATTACGTCAAATTATTATCACAATAAAAACAAAATAATTTTATTCATAGTTAGTTATTTACAAAATCATAAACAATAAAACAGGTACATAGTTTTATAGGTAAGTAAATACATAATTAATCCAGTTAAGGATACCGAACTATAATATGAGATCTCCTTGGAGATTGACCTTAAACTTACGTCTTTTATAAAATCATGAAAGTCTTTAACTAATTTGAGCGTTTCATTACAATGTGGTAGGAAACTGTCGGTTAGCTAAATATATTTAATTCTTAAATTATGTATAAATATGACTGATAAAGCCTTACACGAAATTAGGTATGGAATAAAAAGGCAGCTGATGCGAGATTTTTGGACCGCTTTTATAGCTTCCGTGTGACTTCCGTCCTGTAAAAAAAATATATCAAATTTGTTTCATCTACAGTAATATTTATTATATATGAATTTATAAGGATTAAAGAAATTTTTTTGACAATTTGGAGTAAATAAGAAGTGAGATAGGTATAAATATTATTAGTTTCTTATGTAATAAAGACGAAAATATACTTGTATATATGTACAGCTATTTAAGAAGAAGCGTCTCTTCAAATATCAATATATTCTTAACAATCACTAAGCTCAATGTAAATGAAATCATTATTGCCAACACAAACATTATTGTTTTCACCTTACGACCAGTCACACCGTCAACATAAAACATAGAACTTTTTTCTTAAGCCGTCACCTACTCGCTCCTTACGATCCTAATTGATTCATTTCATTAATATTAACATTATTTAAATATTGACAACTCAAAATTTTGAGTCCCAAATTATAATTTTATTTCCATTATATATCAATAACCAAACTGTATCCACATCAAAACTATTTACTCCGAATTATACTACCTAATAAGTCTAATAGTGATTAGGCCGTAGAAAAATTTCTATCCAATAGAGATAGTAACTTTAAACGTATTCTATATTAATATAGATTCAGATTCCAATCTATTATTATCAAGCATAGTAATCGCAAGACTAAAAACAATATAAAATTTGAAATACCGCATACAAACGTACAAATGAACGACTCGGTTCGCTATAAGCACCGCGTGTCGTGCTGAGCGCACCAGCCAGGAGCGAGCACGTCCGGTCTCAGCCCTCGCCGGACCAGTCTCGTCCGGACGCGCTGCAGGCGAGGCTGGGCGCCACTCGCTCCCGTCGTAGGATCCGACCAAAGACGCTCCGCTACGCTGGCCACTCGAGGGAAAACTCTCGGATCTGAGGATTAAAATATCAACATTACAATTTTTTTAAACTCCTTATAGTTTGTTTAATGTCCCATTTAATTATCAACTGATAATAGACGTATACGACAAGTTAATTTGAGATAGTCTTACGTCGGTACACAAAATAATAAGAAGTGTGATTTAAAATTAATATACCCAAAGCCTCTTTATCCACATATTCAGTCCACATAGCGACTTCACCCCCCAAAACATTTGGATCTCTTGGCAGTGTGTGTGCGTACATTCTTCTCCAGTTAGAATATTTCGTCTGACCCCAAAACCCATGGTCGAGGTACCACACGTCTTTGGGGACTGATATAACGTTGTAGCCCAGACGTATCAGTTGGATTAACAAAGGACTGGACAGAGGTTCCCAAACCTCAATTATGTATCTGGAAGATTAACAGAGCAATTAGATCTGGAAGATTAACAGAACAATTATAATAACACTTTATGTTGAACAAACATTGGTACAGTTCAATCATGCAATGGCCCTAATAAGGGCACAGTTCTGTCATGTTCTAGATAGTACCTTTTTTTGTCCAAATGTTTTTGTATTCTATGGGCTTGTGTGAGTTCGGAAGACCAGATTATGACAGGCTGCTTCTCCGTTTCTCCGATCGCTGCTAGTTCTTCGTCCCAAATATTGAGAGCCTTTTCATGAAACTCCGACCATAAATTGATAAAACCCTCAACGTTCCTGCTGTAGCCTTTACTCTGCATGTATTCTAGGATCGTATTTGACGAGTTCCAGCATTCAAAGAATACCTGAACGTAGTGAAGATTGTATTTAATGTTATTTATTTAAGAAGTAAGAACTGCATTACGGAGGTATGTAGATAATAAGCATTCACAACTTGCCATGAAATCTATTTCCCTAATTTGAGTAAAAATAAACGCAAAAAAAAAGTACGCAAGAATCACCAGCAAAGAGTGTAGATGTAACAAAAATGAATAACTTCGTAATCATGGCCTAAGTACTTTCGTAATTATTGCATCCCTAGATATATAAAATTTTTTGAAAGTCAGATTTATGTTTTTTAAGACGATTATTTGCGTTCATGATCAATAAAGACGGTAAGTAAAGAAAAAAAACGAAAAATTCATTCGCAATACCTCATCACCGCCGATGTGAAATAGTGGAGGTTTGGTGAGAGTTTCAGCGATGTCTCTGTACAAGTCTCTCAATACTCTATATAAGGCGGGGTTTGCGGGGTTCAGTTGTCCGCAGGGTGGCTGGATACAGAGCTGACGCCAGGGTTTCTCGTTCACACACACCGCCAGATCACCCAGACCATACTCCTGTAAATGTTTACGAGTGACGATTCTATAAGACTATGAACTTGTAAAATATAAACAAACACAAGCAATCATAAATATACCATTGTAGTTAGTTAAACATTTTCCCTCACTAAAACATTACAATATCTCATATCTTATATCATATATTGTTGATACAATAGTGTGCGGTAATTTATGTTTTTAAAGCCTACAACTCTTCGTTTAGTTTGACAATCTAAACTTATGGCGCGGATACGAAAAAACAGTATTATTTACGCACTTTATGACGTACTATACATTTAGGAGAAAAGCGGACAATATGACAAAGAAATTTGTAGTTTAATATAAGGCAATAAAGTTTAAAATGAATAAGCTCAGTTTTAAACTCGATTTGATTTTTGATTTAATATAACAAGTCCGTTGGCTATTGAATTTATGATATTTAGCTCTTTCTTACTATTGTTTTCAAATTAAAATGATACCATATACTTTAGTATTAAAAGTACTAAACTTAGGTCGTATCTTCTAAACAAAACCGTGCTACTTAAAAGCCTTAAGATACACATTTTTATATTTGCTTTAAATAAAGATTTCTTTGTATATATCTATTGACATATTCATTGAATCCTACTGCGTCAAACTTTTAGCAAAAAAAGTAAAATCTAGAGCTGGTCTATCTTTGTATATTTTTTAAGAAGTAGTCTTTATTTCATGTGTATCGAATGAATCATGAGACTATGATCACTATAGCAAAAAATATTAACGTATAGTAAACACAGTCTATTTTTCTAAAACAAATTAAATTCTATGGATACTTTTAGCATCTTATTAAAATAACTGAAAGTAGATCGTAGGTATTTAAGGTAAATTTCGTGTGTATTTAATAGTAGTGATGTTTATTGCTTACATTCCCCCACTGCCAGCCATTGCCGGCGTGTGCTGGTGAGTCTATTTCAATTACGATTCGGACTCCGCGAACGAGAGCGTATTCCATCAAACCGCGTACTTCCTCCGAACTGTAGATCTCTGACGCGGAATAAGCACCGTACCTGATAATTGAATGTATTTATACTTGAGATACCTTAATACATGCTGACAGAACTTGGAAATAATCACCGCTGTCTTGGAAAAGTTTGTTAATAGAACAAAAAAAAAAAATGGCAGCTTCACTATCAAAACCTCTGTTTTTTTTTAAGTACTACAAACAGAAGATTTTGTCTTGAGTGGTTATATTATGGTAGGGCTTACTTAGTAAATTGCGGCACACGTCTTGATTCAAATGGGAAGCTGTGTGAATCTGTTACGTGCCAATGGAAGACGTTCATCTTGACTGTAGCCAAACCATCGATAATTCTTTTGATGTCGTCCATAGGAATGAAGTTTCTTGACGTATCCAGAAGAAAACCTCTATGTGGGTACACAGGTTTATCCCATATTTTGGCACCCGCAACTATACGGAGCCCACATTTAGTTTGCTGCGATAAATCTGGCTTATCAGCCGAAATCAGGTGCGTTAACGTCTCTAGACCATGGCGTGCTCCGAAAACCGTTTCCGCGATAACTTGAACCACGACGCTGGTGTCTGGAAATGAGTCCATGGAATTTTGTGATAATTTATTTTATTATTTGTTTGAGCTTCGAAAAATCGGTTCACCTTTGCTCTGGACGTCCAAGCGGTACTGTTCGTCAGTCTGCCAGGTTAGGTTCATGTTGTCCGTTTTGACCGTGATGTGCACAACGACAGGCATCTCAACGACCTCCGTTACATTACCCTCGCATTCCCTTATGATGTTCTGAGTGGCCACTTGAGACATCTCCGCCAATATCTTTCGGGTTTCTGCCGGCGCGTTGCTAAGATCGAATCTGGAAACAAATAGATTAAAGTTTAAGTAGGGAAATATTTTTTTTGGCAAAATTTTAATTAAAATTAACAAAATAAAGGTTCTGTGTAATGGGGTCGTATTGTTATGCAAAGAGTGGGCGATTCTGAACATTGTATTCACGACTTGGCTGTCAAATTATTGATCAAAGATCGTAGGTCGAGAGACCGTTGTGCATCTTATAAAACGTTCATTGAACCTAAATTGCTTTACGCGAACACAAGATAAACATCCAGACATCATAGCGTTGGTGTTAGATGACCTCACGTCAAAATTTATATCGAATCTATATTTATTTCAAAAAATATTATATATATTTCTTTGATATCATTGAACAAAGCCCAGGTTTTTAATAACCTCTCATAAACTAAGATACAGTTAGCGTAACAATCATTTTAATTACATTTTGCTACGTAATTAGGTTGCTCAATTATAAACACCTGTTAAATTGCGCTTGCTGAGTAAATTATAGACGGAGCATGTAAAGGAAACACCTTTGTATTATGCCATGTCTTTGGAATTATATGGATGGTAAAATAATTATGTAACCTAATGCTTATGTTAGAAAGTTTAAAAATTACAACAAAACTTAAATAAATGTGAACAAGTTAAATATAAGTAGCCACTAGGAATAAATGTTAGCCAATATCAGTATGGAGCAGTCATTGTTACCATTTATTGTGCTAAATATAATCTGTCTGAACGTCGCGTACAAAATAAAAGATTTTGACAGCTATCCGCGAGCCCTTCTTAGCCAGTTATCAAGCGAGCAATGACCGCTCATATTATACAACTATATAAATGATTCTTGAATGCCATTTTATAGGTTTAACTTTTGTTATACATCCAAGAAATGTAATAGAAGTAAAAACTGACGATAAAAATTATATAAAAAACATAAAACAACTTATTTAATAATATATAACATTAGCAAGAAAAGAATGCTACAAATATTTAAATCTGATTTGTATAGTGATTTATTATTTGAGTGCTAACTGTCTAACTGCAACAGATTCTACACACAACTAAATGTTATATGAAAGGTCATGAACCTGAAAACATAAAATGAAATCGTAAATTAAAACGCACGTATCCAGCTATCACATTGAAAATAGACTGACTGACGTTTACTCGTTTATATATTTTGAACAAATAAATCGCGCTTGCGTATTCCCGGTGACGTGTGTACAGCAGACAGCAGTCAGAGGACACGGAAATAGATTTTGTGAGAATCACTCAATATTAATACTATGTTAAAATAATGTTGTTTTCCATATGTGGACCAAACATTAATTTTTTTTTGAGATCTTAGATTTTCGCGAGACATTTAAATGAAACTAAAATATTTCGGATTAC
>DVQP01001988.1:0-13610 GCA_018231745.1 Danaus eresimus
TTATATATATAATAAAATTGAAATCTATTATTAGGAACTTGAGTCTTGTGTTGTCTTTAAGTCATTTACATTATTGTAACTCGTATACAATCAACAATTGTGCCTAATTTTATGTTGTTGCCATAATAAAAATTTAAAAACTCTTGTTAAGTGATCCCTTGTACAAACAGTTTTATTATAGATATGTAGCAACGAAATAACTGACCTTTTTAAATGACGGATATTAAAATGTGTAAATAAACCTGGAGTCAGTTATTTGTATACGAAAAAAAATATATGTTTTTTTATGATTGCCGCGGAACTGAAAGATCTTGTATGAAAAAAATATATCACAGTAGGAAGACTTGTAATAATAGAAAAAATTCAATAAACCAGTAATTATAAAAAGGGTTAAACTTGATTGAAAGCAATTTTATCGTATCGCCTGTTAGTAAGTTCTTTTGATATAAGTACGAAAGTATGAAATAAGTATATAATTTTATTTTTAAATTTTTGAGATTACTGTAAGATTAGATTTCGGTAATAATCTACCACTATTTCTTTATAATGTGATGTCAATTAGATGAAACAGATATTTAATCTGTAAGCAGTAATGAGGTTTTGTTAGTATAACTCTGTCTATCTATTATTGCCAATTTGAAATTACATATTTGAGTTTTTTCAGTTCACAGTTCACATTAAGCTTAGTTTTTAAGAGAATTTTTTTCTTACATTTGTACGCTTAACGACTTATCGTATATCCTACACGCAATGCTTAAAAAACTTTCTTTAATATAATCTTTAAAAAGAGTTATCGGTAACGCCATACCTTTTTGCCCCAAAATCAGCCTTAAAAGTGTTTCTTTACTGAGCTGATCGTAAACAAAACACTTATACTGGTGACTCAAGAGACAAGACGTCAACTTCATGCGAGTATAAAGTCCACAACGAAATCGCTTGAGCTTCACAAAGAAATGACGAACACAAGTAATTATGAGCTTCTAATATATATACATATCAGTGAAATGTATGTTTCAGAAATGAGACGAAATCTTTGTTAGAATATCTAATCCCAGCAATATTTATTCGAAGTAGCGTCCTCAAAATAATATTTATAATCTTAAAAGAGAATGAAATAAATTACACACAAACACCTTTTTAGAGGTAACAATGTTATAGGATTCCTAGTTGCCGGGGTAAAGTATAAGTATGTATTGTTTGTTCCATTCTCCAGCTTCACCTATACGCTCCGACCTCGACTTCGCCGCAGTTAAAAAGACGGGCCCATATCGAGTTTTGATATAGACCCTCAAACAATTTTCTGATACGGGGAAAAGGCAATTTCAACCCTGTTCATATAAAAATAGGGATAAAAATTATAGATAATGCTTAAAATTATCATAAGCCAGAGAAGTGTTATCTACAGTGGTGTTTTATATAACCGTAGTATCGTAGTGCGATAGTGAACATTGAAAGATCATTGAGAAAATCTGAATTATAGTTTCATTTTATAATGACGCTTGATAAAATGAAGATAGAAAATCACGCGTATAAAGTCATAGTGGTGTTCAAACTATGACTGCGAATGGCCGACGGACGATAGCTGATGTTAAATCCGTTAACCGCTATGAAGTGAGGATGCCGATGAAGGTAACTCATTATCACTGAATCCAGAGAATCTTATAACGTGAAAGTGGACGATGAATAAAGAAAACAGAGATTCAGTGTCATATTTTTATGCATCAAGAGACTTGTTAACACGATTTTTTTCAATCAATTAGTGTTTATTTTTAATACCTTAAGATTTTTTTATATATCCTTCAAGTCTACTTAAAAATATTTAGTGTTTAGCTTGTTCAGCAGTATTTTAAACCACAACACAGCTATGCGCTAAGTGCTTTGCTGTGTCCCGCTTCTTAAATCCTCTCAGGACTCAGAAAGAGAAAACGAAGATGCAGCCTCGTTTATATACCTACATATGTATTAAAATATGCAAATGTCATTAAAGTTTCGGTTTTAATGCTCTTGTAATATAAAATTTATGAAAAAACGAACAAGAAAAAAGGATTGGAAAGTTTCTTCTACAAAATAAACAGTATTCATACTCGAACTTTATTGGCTGTTTTTGAAATTGATTTTATTGCTATTATAAATAAGTATGCCGTTACATAAAGATGTTCGTATATATGTATATAATACATATGATATTATACAATCAAAAATAAAAAGATATATATTGTGTCACCTGTAGGGGATGTTGGTACAGTAACTTAGCAAACATAAGCTACGAGTGTATTTTCTATATTTGAGGGATAATCCCGTTGTATCAGAACAGCCAGAAGTTGCTCCAACAGCACAATGGGGTTAGTAAACATGCCGAGAAGTTTCTTTACTTTGTATACATAAATATTGACGTAGGATGTTCACCGAGATAAGCCGTAGCAGCGGCTAAATTGAATCAAATATGCATGGAAACTAGTCGTATTGTAGATTACAGGTGGGCTTGTAACGAATTTGTTTATAAAGTTGGTAAACATGAGTAGGAAAACGATCGGACCCTTGGAGATCGTTCACACGGAGTTATTTACAGTCGAATGATAGATAATGTACCCAAATTACGGCTTCGCGTGCAAAACTGGTACGGTGTGGCCGAGGCGACGTGAGAGAGTTGAACTGGCCCAGCAGCCCTTCGGATGTGAATGTAAAGCATCTCTTAAAGTTGTATTTAGTTCGGTTCGAGTTTCGGCGAAATGTGTACCTTATTTTTTTAACCGGCAGGTGACCGTCGAGGGAGCGGGATGGCTGTACGAAAGCTCGGCCGGGAATTCGCCTCACAGATACAGATTACAGTCTCGCGTCGGCATCTAACGTGGCCGAACGCACCGATGTGACGCGGTTCAGAGGCGACAAACTTTACAGTCATCGTCGCTTGTTCTCTAACTTTATACGATTTTTTTTAACAATCGTTTTTTGTTTGTGTTCTAATAAACATATAATTTTTGTTTCGTTTTCACTAATAAGTTATAGTATTATTATTATCGAGTTTCTTTATATTTTAATATTGAGTGCATAGTGTAAGATCCTGCTGCACTTTTACTCGCGGTGAGTATTTATTGTATAGTTTCTATGACGTTGAAGCATCTTGTAATTGCCGAATCGATCCTCTCTATAGGCCCTACATTCCGCCTTTATTATCATGTGATAAGATGCGAGTGTTTTATATGAGTAAATATTTTGAAATTTCAACACATTGTATGCGTCAGATATATCTAAGTTTATTTTTTTTTAATATTTTATATTATCAGTTTATTCATTATATGTATTTATTTGTATGTTATATTGAGATACTAAGTGAATGTTTTAATCAAATATTCATAGCCGTTTATAGCTTCTACCCGCAGATATGAGTTAAGTCAATAAAACTAGCGGAATCAACGATGGTAATATTTTTTTCTAACTAATAAACATTAATAAACTTGTGTTGAATAGTTTTTTTTTCTTATAAAGGTGATTTAATGTTAATGTATGTATTATGACCCAGTATGAAATCCCATACTTTCAAAGAATGCGGCAGGATACCTTTGAGGCGTGATGTTAAATAGATTTATACAACAATGAAACATTATATACTCGATGTAATAAGCTGCGGGTTCTCGTGAGCTGTATTCTCAGTCAAGTGTGAAAGTCATATATTGAAATCAATATAATTCTAGCAATTATATATTCCTACGAGATCCTTTATTGCTGTTTGTGGACTATTAAGACGGCGTGTCTTTAAACAAAAACTAGTTTCACATTGTTTATAAAAACAACATATTTCCGTATTTAATTCCATATATTCACGAGCAACGCCGTGTGTCATTATTAGTATAATTTCGTATGTAACTTGATGTATAGCATCGCTATTTAATGCCTCATTGTGGTGTCGGTGACCCAGGGTCTTCATGTAAATGATGTTGCACCCTTTGATAAGCCTCGTTAGCATCATATTAGTTGCTCTAACACAGTCCGATCATAGATAACTACACACTTATTCAGATAATTCAAAACGTCTGTGTGTGACTGCGTGTTTTTATGTCGGGAAAAGTAAAGAGTATAAATGTAGAAAAAAATAATCAAAATAAACGTTAAAAATAATTGAATGATAGGTCTATCTGTGTTGCTTTTCGTCTATGTTGAAAAAATAACATTTTTAAAATGCACCATCCCATATCGAATGGGGTCCGACAAAGGTACAATGGGCCCGATAGAATGACAATAAACCAGACGAGACTGCACCATGAAATGGGCCGGTCAACTGGGACTTGCAATAGATTTTTTACATAAAGAAATTCCACGTATGTGACCTTGGAGAGTGTAATACTTGTGAATATATCTCGCCGTCCGAAATATTACATACAACCTGTAATACTTAACACGTTTGCATTTAACGATAAAAAAAAACAAAGTTTCTTATATAAACATAGACGATTAAGTTCTTTTTTATTTACATAACACAAGCAGACTTTTGATCCTAGCATCATAGCAGCGGCTGGACTAATGTACGCGATCTAATTTATCGTCTGAAATAGACTTGGAATAACAATAAAATGTACATGCCATATAGCTCGGTCGGGTATCTGTTTAGAAAATTCTAATATGAATGCATTATACATAGCTCATTTCGTCCGCTTCCACGCATTTTTTTTTGCATAATTTCATTACTCGTGCGTTTCATTTGTTTTCTAGCCCATTATTTTTTTTCGTCAGTCTCGTGACAAACGATAGGATGTAAACTGCCAGTAATAAATGTCTTAACATATTTAAGCGAAAAGTGTTTTTTCTTAAATCCTTGACGTCACAGTTTTCCTTAAATCACGTTATATATTGTTCAGTTACTCAACGTCGGTTTTGGCACATCACGTTCAGACGACGCTAAATATTCTAAAATGTATTAAACATTTTTTTTTACTTTCTCTTTTTTATGTGAGAAAAATTTCTTATCAATCGACATGATACGCGTCCATCTCAAACATTTCAACCACTTTCTTCGCTCGTAATATTGTTGTATGAAATTGACCTTAATAGCAATTAACTTAATTAATTTATGCGTTGTTTGTTCTACTTTACGTTTACAATAGATTGGCTGTCACGGTCCTTTAGATTGTTTAATAAATTATATATAAGTTTTTTGTTATATAATTTTTCTCTTATTTCTCATCATGATATAGAGAATAACGGTGTTTTCATTTTCAAGTTTTATCCAAAATACCAGAAATTTTCGAATATTTTGCACGTATCATTAAAAATAAAGAAAAACACAAATAGTAGCGTAAATATAATTCAATTATTACTATTTATATATTTCAAAATTATTAAATATGGAAATGGCACGGAGTGTATAAAAGCAATAAAACATCTCTCCGGCTCTTCGGGAGCAGTAGTTGGGTCCGGTTCAACCATTCGCAATTTCTCGTTGCGAGAGTCAATATGAATAATTGGTTGGCATCTTCATTCCTATAACATAGAAAATAAGCCCCAGGTAAGACTGCTATATAAAAAGATTTATCGTCTCCCATTCATATATGAGAAAATGCAAAACGTTTTAACTAAGATTCCCTTGCACCTATAATTTATAATACAAGTCAATTAACATTTCATTCCTAATTTATCATATCAATACAAGATCGACAAAAATAACGTGAACTCAACGAAAAATTTACTGAGCCATTTCCGTTATCAAATGTATATAACGAATAAGTTTGATGAACACCGTTCATAAATTATGGAAATTTAATTAACTTTAAAACGAATGTATGTGTTACTTAATAATGCGTTATTAATATGCGCTGACGTCTGTAAATAAATTGAGTAATAACGTCATTTAAATGTTACAAATATAAATAGACTTGATCTGGCGGTTTGACATGTTAAAATCTTTTTTTTTTATATGGCAACTATATATTGAATAAAACCTCTCTATGCGTACCTATAAAATTTTCTACGATTAAATATATATGTATATTATTTGTTATACAAGATGAATTTTAAAGTTACTTTCATTGTGTAATATTTTTTTAGTTGTAGCTCTGTTAACACTCGTACACCCGGAGTATTGAAACACTCAGTCGAAGTCAGGTCACGCAGTCAATCGCAGGTTTAATACACAATAGATGCAGTCCTCATTAAAAAAAATATAACGAAATTGCTCGTATATTATTGTATGTTACAAAATCAAAGGAATCTGATAAGATAATCATTATAATTTACATCTTCATTCAGTAATTAGTTTCCCTTCAAACTTGCTCCAAGTCATATTATCGTCAGCCGTCTTCACGACCCTGTCACATTCTGACGGGCGGAAACCAACGGTAATAACTTTACAACTGTATTTTCTTATTTACACAGATATTAAATCATTGAGTGCTATGAACTCCGATGTCAATATAAAAAAAAATTCGTCCTGAACATTGTTGCCATGTTACCTAAAATTTAACTCATTAAATATTAATGAATTAAAACAAGACGTCTTTAAATTATTTATGTAGCTGTCATTATTCATTCAATTCGATCTTTCTTTAAATTTTTTACGTTCCATTTAGATAAAAGCTGCCGATATGGCGCGTTCTGTATTTGGTTAGACTCGATCGTTCAAATAAAGAACTTTGTCAACTTTTTTGTTGACGAAATAGGCAATGTACGGACTGCCGTAATTCCATGCCTTTTATAAAATAACTACAGACAATCGCCGTTCCATATTAGATTGTTTACAATTATAATGAAAATAAAGCAAAAACTTAACTTTTTCAACCTGTCTAAATAAATATGCATCGAGCACATGTCACTTGGCTCACCAGATATTAAATTATCTCCATCATTGAGTTTCTATCGACCTTTAATATAAATAATGTTGACAGTATACTAAAAAAATATATCAAGACATTTGTATGTTTTAATTACGATATGTCAACTGGCGATATACGTACTTCTTGGTTGTATTGCAACTGAAGCACGTAGTAATATGTTAATAATTATAAAAAGCTGTATGTCATTAATGAATAAGATTACAAAGACACAAAAGAGGTCATTAACCAGTCCGGGACCAGGTGTCGGCGTGGATGAAGGATATAATTAGATAATTATCATTACAACTCCATTCATTTCGCTTCTTACTTACAAAATACCCGGAATTGAAATGGTTTGTAACGATGCTAAAGACTTGTTCTGGGCCGAGAAACGACTACCTACTGTTATTAATATAAGTAACATTTTAATTACAGAAAAGTGTAGTTTTTACTTTTTCCGGTTGTCATTTTCAAATTGCGCGGCGTTTCGAGTGTATTTTTTTTAAATCGTGAAATTAAATTCCATTATTTATATATTTCAGTCAAATATGGAGTGAGATTGTTGAAAAAAAAAAGAATAGAATCTCCGCTCGTATCGAATGCGGTGAGGTACATCTGAGTAAATTTTAATAGTAACCTTAAGGGTCTCGTCCCCTTTTTATGATTCAAAAATCCGACGGCTGTTTTATACAAAAGAATCTTAGAGGTACGAATGACTGTCCTTTTAAAATAATGTCAAACACTGACAGTACGCAATTATTATATATGTATTAGGCTGAAAACAATAGCATATTTGTTCCGCTGCTATATTTCGAACAATAATATTGCATCGGGAGCTAAAACATTTTTAATTTATGTTACTTTTGAAGGTTTAAATATTTATCCTCATATATTCATATCACTTAGAATAGGGTCTTTTTCAAAATTTAATGTTAATAAATTGAAATAATTAATTATTATTCTTTCGATAGAACAATGATTATAAAAGTATTTTTCGCGCCTGTCTATTAGTAAGAACACAAATGTAAATTGAAGAAAAATATATTTGACAAATGAAAAGATTTACATATTATGTTTATATTATTTTTAATTTTGATATCATTAAAAGTGTTGTATATATAGTCTAAACATTATTTGATCCTCTGTGGTTTTACGTCATTGGTTGACAGGAATGCTGAAGCATGTGGGTGTTTTTTTTTTCTTCTGTCATTAGACTGACAGATATGGTCTCATCCAGGGGCGTCCAAATACGGCGACCAAATGCTTGTATAATGACCGCATTCTATAATCTTCTTCCATAGATTTAAATGGCTCGATGGCCGTCTAGTACGTGCCTGGTTAGATGATCAGATGCTTATAATCACCCTCTTTCTTTTAGCTAAACTGATTAGGAATTAATTGATTTTGTATCAGTTATTAATAGTTTTTGTTGGTGCAAGTTAAAACATTTCGTTATGCAGACTCCTTATTGCTAACTGCTTTAAACTCTTACATCAATATGTGATATACAATATAATAATAATAATTATTATTATTTATAACAATTACAAGTGAAAGTTTTAGTGCATTCGATCAAATTTCTTGTTTTATATATATTTTTGTTAGTAATTAATCGTTTGATAGTATCATTTTTTATAATCTGTTAATATAATACTGTCTGTGAATATAATAAAATATTTATATTCTATATTTCTCGACGAAGAGTGTCTTTTTAATATCGATATTATATATTAATTATCTTATCATTTCATCTTTGACTTGTATATCTAGTTTTGATTGTCAATTATATAAAAGGGAGCCGAATGACGACTGACGGTTTTAAATTTTATTGGTTCCAAATGAATAAAACTTGCTTAGTTACTAATTTCGCTTTTTGGACACAATTATATGTATATTTTATTTTATAATATGTAACTGTTGCAAGATTTAGTATGCAGTTTTCAATGTTTTAAAGTGTTTTTGTTAGGACAGGCTATTAGCCCTAATGGCCCTGATAGCGTCATTTATAGATTGTAGCGTCAACGTAAATAAGTCTGTCAAGCAGCCATTTTGTAATCAAATAAAATTTGTTCTCTGAATACATTGAATCATTGATTTGATAAGGATTATGTTTATTTCTTGACCGTAGTGATAACAAGATTTCTCGAGAACTTAATTAAATCATGAATTTTCAGGTACATTACTCAATACACACTAAGTTTCTTATCTTGCCTTTCCGTGATCACGATAGTTGTTTAGTAGCCAGCACTTCCGGTGTAATATATAAATAAAGCAATAATTGCACTTAACGTAACCGAAAATCCTTTTCTGGACAAGTTATTTATGGAAATGACTTGAATGTATACTTATATATAGTAGTCCTAACCTTTTGATTGCTTCTTTTCCTTTGCTCGCGTATTTTAGTCTTACGATGTCGAAGCTACTGTCATAAAATGTTGGTAATTTCCTCCAATTGTAATATGTTAATTGCTAAGCTTAGTAATTAAAATGACCCAAACGGAAAGAAAGACATGTTTTTCATCTATACTGTTGTTAAAAGTGCGGCATAATATACAAAAAAAAAACGGAATAAAAATGTTATTTATGCTTATAATATTATATTTTAATACATACATCCGTTCCAGAACGGGTATTTTCCATGAACAAAATGTTATTTAATTGTGAAAAATTGCCGGATTTTTCTATGTACATATGTAGAATAAAAATCTTGTTGACGGGCTTTGTAGACTATGAAATACAATTACTATGATCTATTAGCTAGTATCAACGTCACAATTATAAGTTAAATACGATAAATTTACTCGGATAGGAAATTGCTTAAAGTATGCTAAACACCTAACAAATTCGACGACTTTTGACCGACCTCTAAAATGCAATTTTTGTATTCGACAATTACCATGATTTTTTGGTCTAAAACTTTTGTTACAACTTACGTGATTACAAATCGTAAATGATTCATATCTTTCAATTCTTTGTTTCATTTTCATTGAAAAGTTCGTTTTTGGGAATTTATTTTTTAATGACGTCAAGTAAAACCGTTCTCTGTTCAAACGGTCTCGTTGTTAGCTTGTTTTTTTATGTTTAAATCGTTGTTAGCGTCTTTTTAAATACATATTGCTAATTTAATTTTAATGCAACCTATATCTTTATACCTGGTAAAGGTTCGTTACTCTTAATATAAATGAACACAAAACTTCTGCGTGTAGTTTGTTGTGTACAGATATATTAATTTATTGTTAATTTTAACTTTTAACTTTCAGAGCTTGTGAAATTTTACATTTTCAAATGTTTTTTTTTTGTGGGTTGTATAAGTGCATACTTGTTACTGTTTATAATATCACATTTGTTTCAAAAGACATAATTGTCTCAAGCTTGACTTATTGATCAAATCGATATAGATAGCTTATTAGCTTAGCTTAGTTAAACATTTTCTTATTTTGTTTTAAATATATAAATTTTTACCATTACAGCGACATGGGTCTGATACTTATTAATAGTTAGTCGAATTAAGTGGCGATTTCAAAATTGATTGCTATTTTGTGAGACAGAACTCAAATGTGTGTTAAGTAACAAAATTGTTTATTTCAAATGGATATTAAGTACACAACGGCTTTAGTCTTAAAAACTTTTTGAGTCATATAACTCTGTGGTTACGACAAGTGACGTGTCCAAATATGGCTCACAATTGTAGGTTGCTTTCTGAATAACAGTAAAATAAAATAGTGTAAAAAACATAATGAAAGATGCCATTGAAGCCTTGAGAGTTTGCGATATTGTCTCATTCTATTGTTTAAAATTTTTACACACTTTCAGTTAATTAAAATCAATAGAAGTCTAAAAAAATATAGGTTGATGACGTTCGTTGTCCTAATGCCGTTTTCTTTGCAGACCTTGGCTTGATTAAAAAAAAAATAACCTGTCGTCTATTCTTTAAAAGCGCACAGAACTCGAATTTCGCTCTGAAACTGTAGCAAGCTTCGGTCCGTTTACGTAATGATAAATAATGTTTATATATAATAGCAATGACTTAAACCCGGTTTCACGTCTCGTTCTAAAGGAACGTCTCATATGCAAATAGATAGCACAATCTTAACGAGATCTTCGGATTACTTTGATATTTGCGGAATCTGTTATATTATAAATTTTATACGCTTTTACGACTCCCCGGCGATCTATTAAGTTATCCGGCCAAGCTAACTGATGTCGTCTTAATTTACCTCGTTTATACGGCAAGGCAGCATCTAAGAAGTGCATTTTAAGCACCGTATTCATTGTATCGTAATCTTTTTTTGAATATGTATATGTGAAATCTGTTTTTTTTTTCGTAATATTTTCCCATAGTGCGTTTGTTCGTATTTATATCAACGAATCTTGGAATATATTAAAAATTAGCGGTCTTCCAACGACCAAATGACGTGTGGATTGCAGAGCGTTATCTTTTAAACGTTATAGCGGGTGTGGCCATCAGTTATGGAAACAATATGATGAATTGTTCTATCTTTTATATAAACGAAACTGTGCAAGTCTGAACTAAATTAATTAAGTTAAATTTCTTACAAAATACGTCTTAATTTAATGAATGTATGACGATATTTTCATTGAACATAATTATGAGGGACAATAATTTTTAAAAGCAAAATGTTTTCGGTGATGTTAAACTTGGTAAAATATAAAAGGTTTTTATAACCAATAAAGTTTACTTAGTCGCAGATATCAGCTAGCATTCACTTCTACAGCACGGGCGTCATCTCATCGGTGCAGTGTATAAATTCCTTAATGTGTTCGCAATGCAATGCCTATAAAAGTGAATGTACGTAAAATAACTATCAAGAGGTTTCTTCAATTAAAAGAGCGGATGGTAAATTAGCAATGATTTTTATAACTTAAGTGATGCGACCGTTACCGGAATACAGATTGGTAATTAAACTATATGCAATAGAATCTTCGTAACTTAATCTAATATCATTTTACAATATTGATGTCTGACAGTGTTGTTCTGAACCCATAATGAACAATTATTGTAATTTATTTATAATAATTGATTTATTGATAATATAATTTATTGATAATATATCGCTTGACCTTTCATATTACCTGTGTTAGTTTTATAGGTATACATGAAATATGCAATATTTTTCGCCATACAAAAACATCGGAGATAAATATATCACAGATTATACTCATAAAAACTAATAAAATAACCGGTAAAAAGAGGATTAGCATAAATCTATTTATATATATATTTTTATTTCATTTGAAGTCGAATCTTAGCATGTTTTCTAAATATAATGAGATGTTTTAAATTATAATTTCGTGAAAAGATTTTATTAATATTTCTGATCAATATTGATATGATACTTAAAAGCACGGATTTGATTTCACTCTAGTCGAGAGGCTTAATGAATGCTCCACAAACTGACGCAATACATTTTAAATTGAATGCTCAGTTTGTTTGTCTGTTTGTTTGTTATAAATGTATGAACGTGAAATGATCTTTTTATTTACAGACAGAGCTCTGTATAATCTTTTTATATATGCATTTCATTACTATCGTTTTTATTCTGGTTACCATTAAAAATTGTTGAAGGATAAAGGTGTAGTTAATTATACAAGAAGATATAAGCTGACTAAGTTTAAAACTCTAACTACAGGTTTGTAAAATTGAGGTAAACATCATTTTATTAAAGATTAGTGTACGAGAACTTACCAACAAAAACGTTGAAACTGTCCGTTCTTAGGTTAAGGATGTAGACTTGTACTAAGCAACAGTCTTGCAAATTTTATACTTGAAGTGGAAACAGCTTAAATTAATAAATTAGAAATAAAGATAAATTGATTAATGATAGAATAGTTGTAACTAGATAGACGAATGGCCGCATTAACGTTATATTATACATGTGACGGAATTTATGAATGTTATTTTTATTCATATTAATGAAGCGTATGATTTAAATTTGTTATCGTTGTGATCGACTCGACTCGCTGCAGTATGTCTTTGTAATGGACGGATTAATGTTCATGTCACAAATAAAACGCTATTTTATTTATAATATTTATTCAAGTGTCGTTTTGTATATCATAAAACACGAAACGCTGACGAGTGTTTATTCGTCATAATTCTAAAGAGTAAGCTAAATATTTTTGCAACAAACATTTGCCTACATTAGGGCGGTTGTTATTAATGCGAGGTTCAACTTGGAAGGTTTCCAGGGCTTCAGTTTGGAAATATAAGCAATATTTGTCATACCACTTGCTTATTAAGGCTTAAAGTATCAGATTCCGTAAAATGTCAACCCTATCCTTTACCCTTACAAATAGAGATTACGCCTGTTATTAGTTACGGCGGCCTTTGTTTCGTTCTGAAAATATGCATACTTTTACAACCTTAATTTAATTATCTAATGTAAAATATTACATTTGCAGTTCAATTACATATATTTTTTGACGATCGATTTTAACGAGAATATATTAAACTATTATATTTTTTTTTAATCTGGCGCCATGTCGAAATATTTTTATTATTCGAACCGGTATTTAATATTGATGTGTCAGAGACGCCGCTTCAAAGAACATCGTGTAGTAACAAATCAAAATTAAATATTTGCATAAAATTATATCTCAAGGATCGTTGATTTGGATTTAATCGATTTTATTGCTGTGAGATTTACGATTCGATAATGTAACCAGTTAAGTAACTGTAATCGAGAGTTGATTAATAATTACATTGAGTTACTTTAGATGTAAACACTGGTGGACGGAAGTGACGCTTTTTCGTTTATATATTTTTTAAAGTATCATTTAAGATTT
>DVQP01001989.1:0-13609 GCA_018231745.1 Danaus eresimus
TCATTATGTCTCTCGACTTAAATCGCACACAAGAACTCGAATCGTTCGGCTGAATAATCGATATACGTATACAGTATAGTGAGTAAATGTATTCACTTTGTATTGTCTTGCTAGTGTTTTATAGTTGGTTGTGTTTTAAATGTTACCTTCATTCGTGCTAAAACGCCGCTGTCGTGTAGAATGGAGAAGTCGCGATCCGGGATTAACTTACTAGTATTTTATAATGACATAATTAAATATAATTATATGACAGTTATTATTATGTAACATCATTTAAAAAAATAAAAACTCAATATTAACTTCAACTAGATTTAATGTGATTGTCATTGAATAAAGTGAATTCCGCCAGCCTTGTCTGACACTAATAGAGTTGTGTCTCATTCCTGGTACGCTTATTAAATTAGATCACAGTCTATATCCAGAATACTGGAATGCGTTTCACGTGGAATAAATTCAATATTATGTTCAAGAGGAAATAGATATATGTACATATATTTAGATTATTCATAAATCACTTTCGTCACAAAGGTCATTTTATTTAGTACATTTTTATATGAACAGAAAAATCACAATAAAAATTTTTAAACTTATAAGAAACGACTTAAATTTGTTTCGTTATAAATCAAAGAGAATTTATTTTTTATTTATAAGAAGAAAAGTCTTTGCTAGTATGTATAAATATTTGTCACAGTGCTATACGAGAAAGTTATTTAAGAACACGCCTTGAGTTATATTATTTCGAAAGTTATCCAATATTCATTCACAATTTAATATACATAACTTTTAAATTTTACTTTTAAGTTGTTAACTGAAGAACCGAAAATAAGATGTAACCATAATATCAAAGTAATATAAATAACCATAATATAAAATTAACATACAACATTTTAGGTCATCCTATTCTACAAATATTGGAAACAAGGACCATGGACAAATTGGCTATGGACTTCGTCAAGAAACAGAAGTTGCGTTTTGCTGAACAGTAACGTTGTTGTCTTATTTGAATTTTCCTTTTACATTTCATTTCATTACTTATCTACACACGTCCATTTAAATCTCGACAATATACAAAATATGTATATATATTTTTTAAAGAATTCAATATATTTATATTAACAAATTAAGTTTATACAAGAGTATATTATTATTTACATTTAAAAAAAAAACTTTATTAAGATTTTACGACACGTCAGTATTAATGTGAATTGTATTACAAAGACTGTGTTATTCTTGTATTTGTGAGAGAATATTATGTAAACCTTCAACTATCTTACTCTAAGTACGTGTATAGCATGCACCTTCGGA
Organism: Danaus eresimus; assembly: GCA_018231745.1. Classification (NCBI taxonomy): domain Eukaryota; kingdom Metazoa; phylum Arthropoda; class Insecta; order Lepidoptera; family Nymphalidae; genus Danaus; species Danaus eresimus. Next base: position 1,306 of record DVQP01001989.1, read on the forward strand.
GCTTATGTCCCTAGTTGTTAATCTCTAGTAGAAACTCCCGACCAAATACTTTAAGACTTGTTGTTAGCTATTATTTTTGTATAACCGACTCTACATGTACCTCACACGTAGCACGATTCACGTGATCTCAAACATACCATTATCGATATATTTTTTTTACGCATAAATTTCTCTTTTTTATCCCCGTTAGTCACATTCTTTAGGTTTTTATCCTCACCAATTTTATTTGACGCGAATACCTTTGTGCCGCACTTACAAAGCTTTAAGGAGAGCTTCACCTTGACACTTACTACTATCGTGTTTTTCTAACCTAGTCTTTGACGACTGATTTTCATTGTTAGGTTTAATATAATGCATATTTTAAATTTTATAAGTGTACGTGACCTCGTTCGCTGTGTATACAAGTTTATTGATGTATTGATGTTTATTGTATAAGTAGATAATTGATATTTGTAAATTATATCGTGTTATATAAATGCGTATTCCTCCTCAAGTTGTCTTGGATTTTTTAAACAAAATATACTTAATTGTTTTAATTAGACTTCTAAAATGTTTATTTTTAATACACTCGTATCGGTGAACATTTGATTTTTTAAATACGTTGTATAAAATTTTGTGGAAAATTAAGGCTATTTTTAATATGGATTTGGATATTACTAAAGATTTTTATGAGAACATATTTTCAATTGTACATTAAGACATTTTTATCCCAGCTTTATATATTTTATTATAACATAAAATAAATTTCGTATATAACATTGATTTTGATGTGATTAGTATATTCTTTTTGTCTTTGGTAAAATAATCCAAGATGTGTCAAGTATTTTATCTATACAGTAGTGTCGCGAAATTATCGCATGGTGTTAAGCTTTTTGATACTCTCCTGTATATTCAATTGTGAGTAGATTTCAATCGCTAAATACAGCTAACAGCTTTTTCTATCGTATTTTACTAATAACCATATCCCTACAAACTAGCCATATCACTGAGCTTTGTTAATTAAATGGATCCCTTACAAGAAAACACTTCGTTAAAAAAAAACTCATAATAGACCATGCCAAACGTCAATTACTTATATTAAGCTATAAATAAATACTTTACAAGCATTTAAATATAAACATATATTTTATATTGTATTGCCAATTATTATTATTTTTATACAGATATAGTAAACCTTTGGATTTCTTAAAAATATTGTCAACCTGTTTAGGACGCAAGTAAACTTATACCTATATATCCTGATTGTGACAGCGGAAACTGTTGAAACGTAAAGATTTATATTCGACATATGAAAAGCATTTCCGACGAAAATATGCTCACGAGGAATTCAAATGTAAAATTGCATATGTATGTAGATATACTTCCAAGGCACCAATGTTTCATTCCATTTACCTAGTATTACATTAAACAATCTGTGTATCTTCACAGCTGAGTAGAATACCAAATGTCTGTATTATTTCATGAATAGTGATCGGTGTATTTACAAAACTTTACTTACATGTTAATAGCTTTAATGGAATAGTGTAATACAATCTTTCTTTTGCTTTAGCCACTGAATGAAAAACAATAAATTATATAAATGTGTACAGAATTTTATTTGATACCACCTTCTTTTCCTATTTCAGGGTTCATTATAATAATAGAATTATATTTTATACTAGCTGCGTTAGAAATATAATAACAAAAAATGAAAATTTTTTTAAGATTGCCTCCTACGCGTTATAATTTCGAGATCTCGATTGCAGATCTTGATAAAAGTACCTTAAGATACTTCTTATTAGATCAGCTACTTGCCAATAAAAGTCCCGTAAAAATCCGTCGAGCCATTTCAGAGATTAGCCGGAACAAACAGACAGACAGGCAGACAAAAAAATATAAAAAAAAAAAACTTTTGTTTATGTGTATGTACCGTATACATATTCATATGCCTATAGTAAAAAACGGCTATTTCAATATTACAAACAGACACTTCAATTGTATTTATTTGTATATATTGTTAATTATGTTTGTTATATCGAAACCGGTTGCTGGCTCATCTATTGGGACTTTGGATAGTATATTAGTGATATACGCTGTGGAAGGTTGCTTTTCAACCTGGCTCTTTCCTATTAGTGGAGTAAGAGAGGAGTACTGTGTATGTTGGTCCTTGGTTATAATTCTACGATTCTAAGCCACGCAATAAAATTTTCTCCGCTTACATAATAGCGCAATTACCTTTGTGAAGTAGGTTTAATGTTCGGTATCTTTGAAGTAATGTTTATAACAACATTCATTTCTCGAAGAGGACTAACTACATTGATGTGTTATAAAGGTACAATTGAGTTAATCTCAAAAGCGGAATGTATGTAAGGGACCTTATCCTTCCCTATTCGGGTATTTATTAGAAAATGTGTCTACATTTTGTAATAAATGCGCACTGTCCCAAATACCAAAAGGTTTTAAGGAGATCAGTTGTCTTTTTAAACCCTGGCGCTCCTGCTCAAAATATAAATTGCAATGTAGACTTCGTGTATTTTCGGTAAATGTGCATATTTTAATGAATTGCAATCTCACACGAATGACGTTGCGGCCGGTCGGTAGTTACTCCGACGAAAAAGTATGGTATTAACAATAAATGGGGCATAAATTAGTTCGGCCGGCCTGCTATGTATTTTAAGCGCTTTTTTATACAGAGGTAAATAATAATTCTAATTTATATATATGAATCGGTACGTGTCAAGGACTAAACGGGATACTTCCATCCATTCAAACCTTTAAGAAAGTTTATAAATATAATTTATTATTTTATTTACTGTATACAATATATAATTATTTTGAAAATGCCTGCGTTTCTTTTTAACATAAAAATCTTTAAATATTAGTTCATTAATACTTCACGATGCCAACCAACGAAAGTTTCTATAATTTTGTTATTCAAATTGTAACAATTTTGTCGTAAATTTAGTTTAACAAATGTTATGTTTTAAGATTTGATCTGATGAACAGATGTGAGAAAGTTATCGAAAATAATAACTTTTTGTACATAAAAATATAAGGTCAGTATGTTAAAAATAATATATACTGTGTACTGGGTTTAGTAAAATCACACTCCATCTTTTTGAAAAATAACATTTTATTCAAATCTATAAACACTATCTTAAAGAGGTATGCAATGTCTAAAACGATTATTCTAGGTATATGTTTGCCCAGTCATTAGACATTGGTATTCAAATCGAAGTATTATATTTTATAACTAAATACATACTATAATTTAATATAGATTTCTAGTTAAATTGTGTTTTGTATTTATAACAATACTTTTAATTATAGATCCATTGACCTCATTGCTTGAATAAGTCTATCAAATACCAGTTTTTTGGCATCGATTCCCCAAACGAAGTCAATGTGACTGAAGGTCGATTGCTCAATTCTATATCTTCCTAAAACGTTTCCAAGCTCTGAATATAGTCTCTCCACATCCGGCACTTCAGCTAAAGGATCAGCCTGGGAGTAATGTAAGAAAACTGGAGCATCGACTCTTGATAAGTCATACCGTGGCGGAGTAATTGAACCATATTCTACAAGGTTTCGAATTGGTCCGTGATCATAACGTCTAAACTCTTTTCCATGTATTGACTGGAGATAGTGAGTCAACTGCCGTACAGCAGCACCCCCTGGCAAATGTCCCAATAACACCGGTAGCATGGTCTGTTAGATTTAATATAAATGTTATTGTTATTTAACAAGAACAAAATATAAACACTTCGTATGTGTAATTTTTACCATATTAAGCTGATCTGGATTTCTCCCTGCTATTGCGTAAAGAAATTCAGCGCATATAAACTGTGTTGGTTTCCCGTCACCGCAAAAGATTTGTCCAATGCTTGTTATAATTTCACTTCTGGGGAAAATCTCATTGATGCCAATCAACGCCAATATGTCCTGAAATATATTCATTACGAATAAAAACGAGTAATCCTCAAATCAATACACATTTTATGGAAACAAATAATCATTTTTAGTTACTGCGTTTGTTAGTAAGTATTAATGAATTATAACACTTTATTACTTACAGTAAATTGTTGGGAATAAGGAGCCAATGCTTTAAATATACCGATGTTATGATTGGCCATGTATGCAACGGGAGCCATAGCTTGCATTGAAATGATTTTCTTATTATATTCAGGTTTCAAAGAACCTAACACCCAAAAAGATGTAGTTCCCTGTGAAAATCCGATATAATGCAATTTTTCCTGCCTGGTACGTGCCAGGGCAAAATCAATCATAGCTGGTAAGTCCTTAGATCCGATATCATCCCAAGAGAACCACCAGAAAGCAGGGTTGGAACGATCATCTGGGTTTAAAAGCAAATTTCTTCTTGAAAAATGTGATCCACGTGCATTACCCATCCAAACATCATACCCTTCTTCAGCTAAAATGTAGGCTGCAAAAAATATTACAGTATGTAACCCTCATTAATAAATTTTGTAAGCAAATTTCAGGTGGTTGAGCAATTGTTATATGATGCATAAACACTAACCCAGACCACTTCCGGGTCCCATAAGCACATTTTCGGCGGAAGATGATAATAAACCATGCATAAGGAATGCCACAGGCTTGTTTCCTGGGCTATTATTTCTATCACGACCATGAGGAATACGCTGCAGTCCCAAAACATATCCATCTTCGGTAATCACATTATATTCTTCGAAAGGATAATTATACTTGCGCACTAAATCCCTCTACAAAACAAACATTTGACTCTTTTAATAGTAAATATAGAAGAATGGTAAGGATTAACTTTTGTCTCAAAGTTTAACGCTTTTATTTAATTCTATACTAATTTTACTCACGAGGTCAAGAGTGGCATCTTCTATAATATTATCTGAAATGTAAGGTCCGAAAGCATTTTCTTTCACTAACTTCTCGATGTAATCGGCATTCGGCGACCTACCTGCCGACACCAAAACGGTAAGACTGAAAAATGCTAAAACTCTTGTCAGCATTTTGATTGCACATTGAATAACATAAAGTTTTCGTTATTGGAATATTTATATATGTATATACAACATAGATAACATAAATAACATCACTCATATCAGATAGTAAATTATCTTATTTTTAAATCTAATTAAAATGTAACGAAACATATTAGAAATATAAATGTATGAAGAGTAATCTTCATCCTTATTTGGGATCCGTGGTTTTTCAACCCAAATTTTTAGTGTATTTTTATTCTACAATAAAATAATAAAAAATATTCAATATCCAATATGGTATTGGCAAATGCAAATTCAATTACATTCGTTGAAGTTTTCAATACCCCTTTGTTTGTAAACGTATGAATTTTGGGCAAAAAGATAAGCGAGCAGTGAAGCTTTCTCCTTTACCTTATGAGCTAATGTACCATAATTTTTAGCAAAAAAAGATTTTGATTACATATGGCATTTAACAGAAAAAAAATTACCGAATTATTATTATTTTCTTTAAAAGACCTAAAGATCATTTCATTAATACATATAAATTATTTCATTTAAATAATATTTAAAGATATATCTACTTCCTAGAAATATAATCATTTAAATGTAAATACGTGAATACATAAAAATTCCTTTCTTTGTCCTCATTAATTTATAGTATCATTTCGCCAGGGATGTAACCTTTGAAACACATGTGTTTTATAATTTAATAGCATATTTTTAGTCCATCATTGATCTCTAGATTGTATAATTATTAATATAGTTCTGTTATAATCCGTCATCAATAAAAATGTTATCCGTATCTTGACATCGGATCTTCGTTAATCTTTTCTTCCTTTATAGAACTTTTATGGCATTAATTAGTGGCATAAACGCAAACTAATATGAATAAACAAATAATGTAATGCGTTAGTTTTTTGTACAATTTTATAATCCCTCATACTTTGTCAATATCCTTACGTTTCATGTTCGTTACTTAGGGAAGCGTGACTCGGATATTTTTATGTGATGTGCATTTAAAAAACAGATTTTGACTAGATTCTGATAACGCATACCTAACATAAAATTTTTGTTCAATCGACGATTAATGCCTAATATATTTCTTAATAAAATATAAAAAGCTCGACCAAAATATTTTTTTTTTATTACCTCCATGGTTTTTTAAAAGCATTTTTGCTAGCATTAAGAAAAATTCTTGCACTGTTATATGTACATAGGACACCCTAAAAATGTTTTGGCTAACTCATACTGAGTTTATTGCATGCTGTGAACTTTTGTACAAATTAATAATTTCCGATTAAAATACTCAAGTGGCTAAATAAATAAGAAATGGTTTAATTATAATGCATAAAAGCTCCATATACATATGTATATGTATATGGGGCTTTTAAACATATTAAAGATAATACTTCCTTAAAATAGATTTTATTTCTGTTATTTAAATGAATTAATTTATTTTTCGGATACTAGGCGGTTTTTAAATTTTATATTTGCATAATACAGCATCCATGATTACGGGCAGACGAGATGTCTGTCAGGTAGTTTTGTTATTTGCTAAATTTCCACGCCATATTTTCTTTAACCCTTGTACCCATGCTTCTTTTTGTCTGTCCTGCGTTTGACAAGCCACAGTCATAATCAAGTTTGATACACCAGCTTCGATATTGAAATAATATGTAAATTTCCATTTGAGGGAAAAAATTATGACTAAGAAATGATGTCCTTACTTTATAATTTCAGCATTTGTATTTTTTTTTTCAGGAAATATTTCAATTGCACTAATTTAAAGTTTAAGAATGCAAAAACGTGTAATACAAAATAATGAAAAAAATCTTAAACAAGTCGTTTCACGATGTTTCTAGAACAATTTTACTATTACTCTTCTGTCGATATTTTTTTAAGAGGTGGCAGCCTAGCTGTGGTCAAGTTACTATGGGTCAAATATGGGCTAGCTTGACGAGGGAAATACAATCCTCGAATGAAGATCGGCGTTAAGTAGCCTTTAGTGAATGCGTTCCGTCCGATGAGTAAGAGAGTCGGTTGCCCTTTTTCTGTTCCCACCATTTCCTGCCTTTTCCCTATTCCCTTCTTCCTTCCCTTTCCCTCAACAATCAAGGTTAGCAACGCAATCGCAATCCGCAATATCTATGTTGCGGATGTCCTTGGACGACCGTCACTACTGCCCATCGAGTAGGCCGCCTGCTCCTTTGTAAACTTTCACATAAAAAACAAAAAGGTAATAATAATAATAATTTATGACTTGTTGTTCTTAATATGCAGCTTACTTAAGGGCATATACTTTATTAGCTTTCTATCGAAATTCGTATTTTACTTTGGCAGCTAAATGATTTTGTTTGGTCAGTGTTTTGAAACAAATATATTGATTTTAACATTAAGATTATAGTCTTTGATAAAATCAATCAGCATATAGCTTATTACCATAAACTTATCTTTAGATAAAATGGAATCATTTGATGTAATTAACACACCTTTATAGCTTCACTTGTATGTTCGTTTGAATGTAATTGAAGTCTTTGCGCTAGATTTGCACTACTTCTAGCAATCAGATTTTCTTTAACTTAGCAAACCTAACAATGACTGGTGACAATGTAATAATTCGATTGAATTATCCCATTGTCCTGTTTAGATTTGTCTGAATTCTTATTTTTTCCGCTAATTTCTTTCCGCATTCTTTGCGTGTAAGTAAGAAAATGCTAGTCAGGGACTTAGCATACACAAATGCGGGGATAGGCAAATACTCTCTTATGCTGAAATATGATAAATTCTTATGCTGTAGTACACCACGGCGCTTTGTGACAAAGTTTTGTGAAACAAGCTCCTCAGACTTTTTTCACAATAATATAAATATTTTTCGTTGATTGCTATTTTCTGGCCATTCATATTTTATTGTTACACTTCTTTGTTTGATAGTATGCAATAATAGCGTGTTGATTTGTTTTTTAAACAATATTTATTCTTTAATATGTCTTATCTGTACTCTTTTCAATCTACGACCTATTTTGTATTTCTTGCTAAAAAAAAGTATTTGTCAACAAAAACATATTGAGTACAAATAAAATAACTCAAAATTTTTAGTGAAAATTTGCCAACAAACACACACACAGGCTGATCAAAGTTGCTTTAAAGAAACCGAAACGTCGGAATTCTGTGGTAATAAAACAATAAAAACGCATAGTATCAGAAAAATTTCGTTTCATTTGATAGACGTAATGTTGGGAAAGTATTTTTAATGGACTTATTTTATCTAAGTGCCTACATACATCTTACAATTAATTTAATATTTATTGTCATAAAAAATAATATGTTTTTGTTATATACACTGAGGCGATAAATGAGGTTGTCGATAAGGATACATTTAAGGATACGAACAAAAAATATTATGATAATAAATGCTTTTGATAGATTACCAGAGAGATATCCGCAGTTTAATTAGCATAAAGTAATCGATGGTTTCCAAGACAATGGGGTGTGCTAAAAACACATATTTTACAGAAGTCTCTTGTACTGGTTACATGACATTATTTTGAACTTCCTGTTTTTATTCTATAAATTTTTTGTACATATTTTTTTTTACTCACAATGCTGTATTGTAGTTGTAATTTATATATCAATTATACAATTTGCGAAGTAAAACGTAATGATAGGTGCTATTTTGTTAAGGCGCTGTTATGTTACCTGCTGCATTCATACATGTTCTAAAACACTCACATATTCGTGTAACAAGTTCACGGAACCGATGAGAAAATTTTACAAACTGTATAAAAATATATTTGACATATCGGTAGCATGCTTAAATTATTATTTATTGTTTTTTGCAAAATTTCTTGATCTATATAAAAAAAAAATAAGCTTACTTTGCATTAAATTTCAACTTGGAAATCTTGCTAAATTATATTTTACATTAATGCAAATCACTTATCCAATATAAAAAAAAAATGTTTATTAAGCTAAACAATGATTTTGGCAACAAAGTAATTATGATTTAACAACATCGGTATTGATAACGACATCCATGGCCTATAATGTTTTATTATCAGTCCATAGTTTTTCTCTCCTATTTATGCCGATTACATTATTAAACCTATTTAAAAATTACTAGAGGGTAAAAAAAATCGTAATATAATATGCACAATAATAAATAAAAGGAATAGTACATGTAGCTGTAAATGTGACTTTCAAATCATAGTAAAAACACAAACTTCTGTACAGCATTCCTGTAGCTGCTGGATAAATAAATCATATCATGATTAAGTATAGTTAACAATACTTGTTCTGCCACTGACCATTTGCTAAATGGATAAAAAATAAAAGGATGAAAATTGTTCATGTAAATAACTATTTATTGACGACAAATTTTTTCTAAGTTTGATAATATTTATATCAAAATTTCGATGACGAGTTAATTACATGGTTTTTTGTTAATCATATATACGTATTTATTTTAGAATCTTCTAGTAACTAATCATTTGCATCCCAAGGCACTAGTTTTGCAACGCATCTCTCATCGCCATAAACAATCATATTGTTTTTGTCAAACGCTAAACCATATCCGTTCTCTAACGTTAATATAATTTTTATTTGATTATCAATACAGTCTATTGAATAAATTCCGTCCTGTGCTATTAAATACGGTTCTCCCTTCGCATCTGTCGTTATTCCGCGTATGTTGCCCACATTATTGCCAATCCTTTCCGGTGATTTCGATCCCTTTGGTAAATAAAACAATCCACTGGGGTTAGCAACAATTAAATTATCATTTCCGTCAATAGCACAATGGTGGACTCCATACTCTTCGACTGCAGACACAATAGATTTTTGACCATTTTTCAAACAGAATAGATCAAGATTAGTTGTATCGACAAAATATAGGCAATCTTTGTAAAACATATCGAAAACATCTATACCTTTTATAATTGCCGGTTTTCGTATGTCATGTGTTTGATAATCGTACATATATACTCCATCGCTCCCACCAAGGTATGCGGTACCGCTCGTTTGATCTACAGCACTAGCGAATCCATTACGAATACTCGGAACAATTTTCGCACACCCTGAGTATAGATTTAATTCTACACTTTGAAAACTTTGATCGGAAAACTCATCCGCATTGATACAGAAGAACAGAATATTGTTTTTCCTATCAATAGAAAACTTATAAGGAATGTTTACATCCGCCAATATGATTGATTTTTTGTAACTTCTCCCTCCTATTGTAACATTGGGATATTTGGCTTCAGCGGACATATTTAGTTCAATGTCTCATATTCGTTTCTTATTTTTTTTATTATTTGTTAAATCGTCACATATTTTAAACTAATAATTTGTTATTTAGGTTCAATTGTAATGTTTGTTTTTTGGTTGTCACAATATTGTTAAGACAAAAAGGGCATGACATTAGTCAAACCTTTGATAAGAGTTTAAAACTTTTTATACGACCATACATTAAAGAGTTTTGATATAAATACAGTTAAAATTGAGGGACCAGTAGACAAACTGCAAATAGAATATTTATAAAAATTCTATGATTGCACAAAAACAAAATATTGAAAATTAGAACGCTTATATTTTACAAAATATTATTTTTAGCTAAAACTTACAAATTAGAAATTGCTTGCATTGCATTTTAAAACACCAATCAGCGCCTGGTGACGTGGCTGCTGTTATAAGAACTTCATTGCGCTTATGGCTGTAAAAATATCTAAATAGTTATTTTTATATACATTCTACACAAAACTGGCACAATAACTGTGAACGTCTTTGCTTAAATGAAGGCCATATCAAAAACAACCAATTCTATGGGTATCTTAATTGTTTTATTTATATCTAAATGGAAATTGGACTTACAAAATTAGATTATAGGAATGTACCACAATTTACTGTTGAATTTTTTGATATTCTTTTGGCAGAATTGCATTTTTGAAGTTAAAATTGGAAAAGACACCATTACTACAGGATCTAAGATTGTACTTACTTAGTTTGCCTTTTATATAGTAGCTTTCATACATAGCAATCATATCAGCTCAACAAAAGGATCTAATGAAGCAAACGCGATACGTCCTAATTAAAAGAGACAACTTTCCAAGTTGTGTTCTGTAAAATTCAATATTTTGAGAAGCATGTGTTTCTGTGGTTAATGGAAACTTTGAAGATGGGTGGATATAGGCCACCTTTTATCATGATACCGAAATCAAGCTGGCGCGCCGTGAGCGGGGAGTTGGTAGCACGGAAGGCAGGACCCTAACTAAGCTTACCTGAACAGGTATGCCAGTGAGGTCAGACGACGTCGTCCGTCTTATGCGATCTTTAATATATTTCATTGCAAAGAATTTGCTTCGCAAAACCTTAACGTAGGGATTTGTTTTTGTTTGTTTTTGAATGTCCATATATTCATATGTTTACTTAAAGTTTTGTTTTTCTAATTTAGAGTAGGTAAAAATCCGTAAGTACATTGTTTTAGTAGTTATATTTACCGAATAAAACATCTAGATAGTTTTTATCAGTTCCATTTAGTTTTATACATATGAAGGTAATAAGCAATCAGACAACTTTCATTAGTTTAGCATTTCGAAAAAAATATTTATTTATTTTATTGCAAAGTATGCACTAGTTTTTTTCATTGTTTGTTTTTTTCAAGCAGACGGTACCACGGGTAACAAACACGTATACTAAACACGTCGCATTAACCAATCTCTTACATTTTAAAGCATTTTTAAACAATTTTTACATTTTCTTGTTCTCAGTTTACAATATTTTATAGTTCTATTTCCTCACGTACTTTTTTATTCTCTCGTAAGTTACTTGTAAACAATTTAAGTTGGTGTTACTATACTAAATAATGACTTTCAGTTGTCGTAATTAACCGGCTTTGTTTATAATTATAATAATCATTATCGCAGTGCGGCAGAGAGCAATCAAAGTCCAGAGAGATATGACAGACAATTAATTTTTATTCGTCAAATGAATTAATAGATTTTCGTTCGATTACCATGGCGTTTATTATTCAATAAGCTTGGAAGATTAGCTCAAAAGTATTTCTTAACATAGCTTAGTTATTTCATAAACCAGATATGTAGAAAGTATATTTTAAGGTAAAATTGGAAGGAAATTTTTTTGATGATATAAGAAATTTCAATTAAACGGTAACAAATTTACATGACCAGTAACGAGGAAGTAATATTTTTTTTTTAATTAAAGCTTTTCTTCCATAACTGCATGGTTGTTAATTAAAACTTTTAAGCTATAATGACAGATACTGAAATCGGAAAAGTCTAATGACTTTTTTAGAGACAATGCCGACTAAATTATAACATTGGCATTTGTTACCG
>DVQP01001990.1:0-13606 GCA_018231745.1 Danaus eresimus
GTAACTTCGATCTCTTGGGATGGAGACCTTTTTAGAGGAGGCCCATTTGGGACTTAAGTTTTAATGTAAATTAAAGCTATATTCCCTTAAGAATACGAGAGTTGCTTACGATACTTGTATTCCTTCCAACTTGCTATGGTCCATTAATAACAATAATTTTTTAATATCATTGCAAAGATGTACGTAAAAAAATTGATAAAAATATACCCAGATAAATAATATACAAACAAAATCTTTATGGGCGGAGAAACATAAAGCATAAGGTCAGACAACTTAGTGTTATTGTCAAATTATTCTAACAAAAGTACCGAATTCAATTATTAATAATACTATTTATTTAACATATCAGTATAAATATCCTTTGAAATAATTAAAATGTATTGCCTCTTTGAGGTAAAGTTTTGAATTAGTTTTATTTTGGTCATTTTTGTTGTAAAATTTATCCTTACCCGGGTTATCTTAAATCGGGCTTCTTTAAAAACGTTTTGAAAGTCTTCACTACAAATTTTTTCTGGTAGGAATTACAAAGTTTAAAATTATTATCATGCAAATTTTTCTACACCGAATGTATTTTTCTCAAAATTTTAAACCAATTTCGATTTATTTTATATCGGATTACTAAAGTATGGTCTTTCTACATAAAGTCCTGAAAATTGGTTTATGTTTAACGGAATCCATATGTGAAAGCACCAGAACATTATGAACACAAAGATTATCATTTAACTTTAAGACCAATTTAAATATAATTCAATCGACGGGTCATTTCTTTAGCTCTACAAGTGTAAAAATAGCTAGATAAGGTACTTTTACTACATCAACCATTTCCCAAATTGGCCACAACTTTAATAAAACTGAAGTTAAAACTCAAAATTTTATAATTTATTCAAACTTTTCGCATGTTGAAATATGGAAATGTAACAATACATGTCAGTAAAAATGGTACTAACATACGTAATATCTTCAACCCATCAATATACGGATAACTGTATAAAACATTAAGAAGACTGCCTACTTACTATTTTACATTTCCGATAAAAGTTTGTTGGTATATATTTGTCTCTTTTACTTTATCCAGCTTCAAGAATTACCCATTCGTGTATTTAAACTTTTACAACCCGATATCGATATAGAACAATTTTATAAAAACTTTCTGGGGGTTCTGCTGGAGGGATCCCATAGGAAAGTAACTTTTCGTAGCTGGACTCATGTATGAATTTTTTGATCGTGATCAGACAAAGCCTTTTCTTAGCCATTGATATTATATATATTTAATAAACAGTATCAACGTGGTGTTCAAACGGTTTGATAATTGTGAACGAGTCACGTAAGTAGCAGGTGTTGAAAGTTCAAGTTCTTATGCATAAAGTGAAAGAGGAAGATATTTTATAATAACAATTAATGTCACACTTCACTCATAATAATAATATTTTATTTAAATTCACTTCGTACTTTGCTATGTAGCAACGTGCATAAACTTTTTGCTATGCAACGAATTCTTGTCTCCGCAGAAAAGGATAAACTATCTTATTTATAACCCAAGAGCTTTAGACATTGTGCACTGAATTTGCTTCAGTAAATAATGTAGGTACAGTTACATAGAAAACAACATGTATGGGTGCAAAATATTATTAATCTTTACAAAATTTTGTTTCAATTAAAATCTCAAATACAAACTACAAAACTCTATGTTCGAATAAAATCGTACGTTGTAAAATATTTAAATTTAATTGATTGAGTCCTTCGAAACAGTTTAACGTCACTTGAATGACAAAGTAAGACTTTGTAGGCCTTTGTAATAATGAATTTAAGAAATAGTCTAAAGAAGAATAAATTTCGAATTGTTATTTTGTATACGAGACATACAACAAATTTTATTGATAAAAATATTCTAATAATTTTAGACAAAATCACTCGTTAATATTTTTCATCAATTAGGTATCGAATCAAAGAATTTAGTAACGACGTCCTAATAAAATATGACTTTTAAAATAATATAAGTAGGACAAATAATAAAAGTAGTGGTTTTAAAATTGTTTTATTTGAACCTACATAAATTCAAGCTCACCAGCCCACAGTACCATACTATTTACACCCAACATAGTTTTCCTCTGAGGTACAGACAAAGTTGCTTTCCTCTAGCGACTTTGACGTGCCATTCTCATTGAGTTTGTATGAGGTTTTTAACTTTTCTTCTTATTGAAAATTAAGGACGTATCTCAGTTTCGAATCCTTTTTTTACCTCCTTCAAAACGAGACGCAAGAGGTTTTAAGTACCTACCCTACTAGGTTTTATAATCTTATTGTCTTATATGTATTATATTCATATATACCTTTTAAAAAATAACATTATTAATTTTTTTCTCAACCTACATGAAAATTTATTTCTTACATCTATTATTACTGATTCATTTCAGAATACGATTCCAATACTTTAAATATATGTGTAATGAAATAGTGTTTTAGGATTTATTTTTTATCTTGGAGTCGGAAATATTTTTACAAACATAGTTGTTTAAAAATAAGAATTAACCTCCAAAAAGCATTTGGCACGAAGTAAGTGTACATGGAAACAGACCCGTTTAATTTACGGCTAATGGTTGTTGTTATTTTGCTTTCTGGATATTTTTAACCCCTTTTTAGTTTGGCAGAGAATTTCCACGCAATATTAACTGCTGCTTAATCAAAAGTCTTTTGTAAATAAGTAATATTGTTTGTTTGACATATAAATTGGACATTAAAAACTTGATTTCATTTTCGATTTAAAGTGAATATGTATACAATACTAAAAACCATTTTACTATTTTTTTAAATAATTGTGTTTTTCCTGCTTGATAATTCTATTGTTAAAATACGTAGGTATAAAAGCCGATTGCGACTATTTCGATCATGATATTCTACATTCTAAATTAGAGTCTAGTTCTTTACAAAATAACATCACTTCAATATTCATAGAAGAATAGACAATCAATAGTGTTGTGAACAGAAAATTTATATTAAACTTGGTGGATATTTCATACACAAGGGTTTCGGGAACTGTGAAATGAATATTTTTCACTATAAGTGTTTAACGTAGAAGAATTTCCCTAAATATGAAACAGCTTCCTCCTTAAATTGAAGGAGAACGTTGTAGAGCAGAATTTTGGAAGAATACAAATTTAATAGAATTCGTAAGACGTTTGCGAATTGAACACAGACAACTGGTAGACATCTAGAATTATCAACAACAAAGTGTTCGAGAAAATGTTTGTTATTCATGCAGTTTTTGTTGTAAGACTCGAAATTTTCAATTTAGTTTGAGCCACTAACAATAAACCAAAAAATATGCTGAGAAACATATACTAGCGCTAATAATTATTTTGACCTTTACTTAATTATTGTGTCAACACCTTACTTTCATGGTTAATGCAGATATTGTGGCTGCTGTTGTTCCATTAACAACAAAACAAAACCAAAGTACCGTTAACGCAGAAGATGAAATAAAAATTTAATAATTTAGAAAATAATAATTAAATATGTAATCACCAACGAGAATGGGTATATGACCTTAAATATGAAGAGTGGTTCAATTAACACTGATATAAATAAAAAAAATGTGTGGTAAGCAAGAGGGATCAACATTAAAATTAAGTCCTTTACCGCCAACCTCACTTTCTGTTAGGGCATCTTAAATTTTACTTATTAATTTAAAGGAAAACGAATCTAAATATACAACCATAACACGTATTATAAAATGTGCAGTTAACTCGTTTGAGTTTTACGCTAGACTAGCGATGAAGTATAAGAAAGAAAAGAATTCACTTACTATTGGATTAAAATATTCTATTTACTTAGGTATATAATATGTAACTAACTTACAAGAACAATTTCATTTAAGTTTGTTGTCATCTTGTATAGTTTACGTTTGTTATAATTTTAAAGGTGCCCGGAAATTAAAAAACTTCCTAATAAGATATTCGAATGTGTGAATATGGATATATTTGTTGTCCTAGTTAGGTGTATAATATGATAATTTTCATTCCTGGTAATGTCATTTATTTTCTTAAAAGTGTTTTATATAAACATATAGTGAGTTTTCTTGCATACATATTAATTCAAGCGTTTTTATTAATAGTGTGCTATTTTACAGTTAGCTCTTTTTCTCCATAGTATATTAAAAGAAATGCACATCGAATTGATAAATTTTAACACCATATATTTTATCATTTATATTTATGTTCGCTTTGCCTACATATTAAATATTCTGGTAGTAAAATTCTGTGAATTAGCTATACTACGCGTTATTATGTTGCTTCTGTATATGTATTAATTATTGAAGTATTTCTCGATGAGTATCCCTCATTTGGGTATTTTCATGTATAGGCAAAATTTTGGTGAAAGCTTATAATTAGTGGTCATGACTAATACTTGTTTTTATGTTATTCGGAGTTATAAATTTTAAAATTCATAATTATTTTATACTTATTGCGAGTGTAGTCGTATTTATCACAACTCGTCAATCCAAATAATATTAGGGTCTCGTCTAAAGATATGAATAGTAATTATAGTTTTGTATGGAAACTTAAATTAAATTTTACTCGATTTCTTTTATTTTTTACCAGGCAGACTAGTCTCAATCCCTTCAATTAAGCAGTCCTCTGAATGCTTACATCAAGTGTTGACTTCAGTTGGTACAGAGTTATCTCTATACCAAGGGTGTTTTTATGATTTTTATACTAATGTACTTCAGTTTGGTTTTCCTTGTTTTTAAGATACATGTTAACAGATAAGGCTATGTTGACCAACTCGTGGGGGTATATCGGCAAACGAGTCAAAATACAAGTACCAATCGTAATGAAGGTCTGAGTCTGAAAATATTCCAGTAACTGTGATCATCAAAGAGTGCGCCAAAATCTGTTCAGTAATAGTAAAAATATAGTAAAATACCCCAGTCAATGGCAATGATTGAAACAAATCTGCTTATGGTAACAGACTGCTATAGACTAGTCTCTTGAATTTAGAGATAACGGCTTAATACAAAAACTTTCTAAACTTTACTCCGATGGATAGCATCATAGAGATAAAAAAAAACACCCTTTTATAAGACTTGCTGTAAAATTTAGGTCTTGTAAAAAAACTTTACTTATGCGATCGATAAATATATAGCCAAACTACCTAAAGATGGTAAATCGAACAGGTAGAAGCATGCTTGATTGGGCGCAGTTATCACCGGGTGACAGATTCTAGTAACCTTCCTTCAGGTCCGAAGACTTCCTGTGATTTTTTTTTCCAAAAAATTGCCTGAAGGGCTATGTTTACGTCCAAAGTCAGAAGGTTAAGTCATAATATTAATAATACAATGTCTATGAGAAATTTACGTTACGTACGTTCTATTACACCTCACAAAACTCTGAACGTCTCAAAGTATTGCCTAGAACTCTTAACTCGACATACAAATCCAAAATAAAAAATTCTGTAAGGACTTATGGTTGTCATAACACCTAAGAAAGTTTTTATTTTCCTTATTTACAAATATGTATCCACATATGTGCATGGAGCATATTTTAAATGAAAGAACCTTTTTGTCTGTTGTTCACATCCCTCCCTCTTTAAACAATTTGTAACACAGACTGCCTTATATCCGTCTAGATTTCTATCTGAATCAATTGTCTTAATGGCTGTTCAATTAAAAAGGGCTTACCCGAGTAAATTTTCAAAATTCTTTCATGGATTACGTTAAAAGTGTAATGAAGAATATTTTCTCGACAAAACAATGTGTTTGTCATAAAATATTACCTTATTTATTTTAAGTTTGGATATATAATTCAAATAATGTTATAGAGTTTTACATTTTGGTTTTATTTAGAACATTTTTAGCCAACCTTGCAATCACAGAGGCAATGGTGTCACTTATCGGGCCTTTATAAAGTATTTTAAGTGTTGTATTCTAATAGACAATATAGGTTTTCCAAACAATTACTCTCTAAGACAGCTCTATATTTTAAGACGTCCATAACAATTTAATAGAGCGTTAAAATAAGTACAAATTATATCATATTATAAGAATGTTCATTTACTATGGACTATCACCTTGGACAAAAAGTAACGAATAGCTTTTAGATGACAGTTGTAACATATACTACAACAGTGTCAGAGCGCGTGGGACTCTTTTGTAATATATTTGAAACCAAGAAACCTGTATTAATTACATGACAGATATTAATTAAATGAAGAAATTTTATTCATCGTCCTTATTTTTAGGTATTCTATTTCTCATGTTTAAAGTGCTTATATTTCTTTGAACTATGATATCGCGTGATTAGCGTGTATTATATTATGTTATAAAATCCCAGTATTCGAAATTTATAGAAGTTCAGATTTTTTTTCCCACCGAGATAAATACTTGTCTTGGATTTACGCAAAGAAAATAAATAAAGTAATACACTGTAATCCAATGTAATCCACATTTGTTTTCCGAAATAAAATTTGTTGCGATAAAACAAATTTCAATAACATTCTAAAAACTGTAAATAGACGTTGGACACATTTGTAACATGATCATTTATTACACAAAAACCTTGTGGATAACAAAACTTAAACCATCAATTTATCATACAAGCTCTTGTAGCGTAATTATATTGTATTTGTTAAATGTATAAATTTTATGTGTATTTCACCTTTAACTGATTGAATTCACATTTAACGTAAACTCCTGATTATCCTTCCAGTGCATTACTCAATTATCAACACGATTTTGTTTCACATCTACAAAAGGCTTTATTGTTATAATCTATATATTTGCATTATATTTTAAATTGAAAGCTACATAATTCTTTTGAATAGAGAATTTTATGTTTGAGGTGCCGCTTACTCGATGAAGGTATTTAAATAATAATAACGATTTGCTTAAAAGATGAAACATTACTTAATTTTTTTTTATATATTTATCCTATTTCTAACGATTCATTTTATATTTCATTAGGTATTTAGTACCGTAAATATTTCTTTAACTTAGCATGATATTGAGTTATTCTATTAATTAAAAATTGAAGATGTTTATGAATTTGTGTCTTAATAGGTTACATAAAATCTTAATTTATAGCGTAATTACTAATTAGCCAAATCCGGTATCTATTTATTACCATAGAGTTTGCGGTTGAGTACAAATATGGATGACTATTATAGTACTATAGTCATAAAACAACGTAAATACTGTTTAAGCTATTAATACTGTTAGGAAAGTAAACATGGAACTCTTCCATAAAACAAAAGTTATCGTAGTGGAGTACAACTTAAAACTTTTGTCATCTGACTGTACAATTTATCTTGCAATAATAAACTTAACAAACTTATTTACAACACTTTTATTTAAGACGAATACAAAAGAAAGCAAATTGTTTTTTTACTTATATATTTTTTAAATAAAAATATTTTAATTATTATGTTAATAGAACCTCTGTGTCTATAAAGTTAAACCAAAGTGTTATAATTATCTACCCATACGTACTATCTTCAACCAGAAAGCAGGTGAAGAGCCGACCACTTAAAGAGGTAGACAAATCACCAACACTAAATAGTTAAAGTAGTGGTAGGACCTTTATAATTAATGCTGAAGGATTCAAAGGAAGAGTTAAAACACTTAAGATACATCTCCCAAGAAACTGCTTTAGAAAGTACGGATGGAAAGGACCGCTGCACTTCCAGATCAAAAGGTGGAAAATGTACTGCACATCACAGGACAGAACAGAAAGTTGGCCATAAACAATCATCATGTAAAATTAACGTTAGGAATAGCGAAAACTTTAAAGACATGCCAATAAATTATTTTAAAACATTTGAATATATTCTTTTAATCACAGACAGAGAACAATATTATTTTTATAAATAAATAGATATAAAAATATATGCATTCGTATAACGATATAATGGATATATAAAGATATTATTTAAATAACAGTATCGAAAATATTTACCTTTTTCATCACTAATCATATCATAAGAGATAAACTAAATCCGCATAAAATTATGGAAAAGGAAAGCTGCAACTTCTTTTATACCAACTATGTACTTTATAATATTTAATAACATTTGTTTATTTTGTGTAAATTTAGCGTCAGAGCTTTTATAAAGTAGTCTGAAGGCATTGTCATTATAATTGCTATTACATTTTGTCACAGAATAAAAAGTATGAATAAAAGTTGTCTGTATTATTATTTATTTACATATTTTAAAATACCAATAATTTTTGTTTTTAGTTTAAAGACTTCCTTAGAAAAAATAAACAATAAAAGAATTCTCGGGCATAATAAGCCATATTATAATTCAATAAGAGACAACAAAAAACCTGAGATATTTAATTGTAGTACAGATAAGTAAAGCCAGCCTAAAGCAATATAATCATGTATGTAAACTTAACCACATTTAACAAAATAAATTAACCATAAATAAAAGAAAAAAAAGGAAAACTGGAATTCAATCTTTACCTCACTGCAAAAAAATTTTACTGAATGTAATAGCACCTTATTTCGCGGACAAAGAATTACAAATATCTCAAATGCGTGTTTATTTTTTAACTTACTAGAATGTTAACTACCGTACTGTAGTGGTAATTTAATATGTTAAAGATTTAACTAAATTGACGAATAATGGGATGTTTTTAAATACTAGAAAGTCCAGAATGAATTTCATAAGTCGATTAAAAAGAAACACTTTTTCGCTCACGATATGCGATGCGCTTGTTTGATATTACTCCTGCAATGCACTTTGTAGAAATAAAAAGAGCAGAAGTAAAAAGACTATACTGATTGATGTCTGTCATGTATATTTGCTATGCATGCATTTGGAAACTCGTTCTTATTTTATGAAATTTTATCAAAACTTCTACCCTTTGTTGGGAATTCAGTTATTTTATGTTTGTATTTTTAAAAGAAACTTTTCAGTTTTATAAATGTAAAAGATCTTTTACGTAACAATATGTCGTAAAAACTACCTTCTTTAAATCAAACTAAGATGAATTTTAAATATTAAATACGAATGTTATATTTAATATGACAAAAGTCTGAATTATCAACTATCGACTCTGGATAATTGAGTTTGCTATGTAGACGACAAAGTTATGTTTGAAGTCTACATAAGCAGACAAATACTTCATGCAAGTATGTGACGCTTTCTACATTGAAGGGTATCAAAATTTGTACGTCAAACTTCTCTCAATACACAAGTGATAAACTAAGTTACTAAAAATAAAGAGCAGCTAAGGTAGGTAGGTAACAAATCTTATTATACGTATCAATTTTCAGATATCAGACCCAGCTAATGAAATAACAAATGAGTTAACAAAGTTAACGCCAAATTAAAATTAATTTTGTAAGCAAATTAAATTATTTGTCGGAAAAATAATCAATCTTTAAATAAGATATATAGAAATACAATGTAATAGCTTAGCCAAGAAAGTATTATTGTCTATTTTCTTATCAATATTAGCAATTTAAATGATTATCCGCGAATGTTTATTTTATTTTGTAAATTAAAAATAGAAAAGTCGAAAGTTGTCAACGAAACATAAATCGGAAAATATTATATTGTGACATTATTAATAAATGATTTAGTCGTAATAGTACAAATAAAGCTTTGACATTCATGATCTAGTTATCGTATCTAAATGTCCATACCACATACATAATATACATATGTATGTCTACACTATTACCTTCGGTATTAAGAGCGTAATTACTATTACGTAATGACTAATTACTAATATTATTTTCCTTATGTTACAAACATAGAATCAAAAATTGTCTTTTGTATTAAGATATGTCTTTTAAATAAGCAAGGTAATCTTTTGAAGTTCTTTTAGAGTAGC
This sequence comes from Danaus eresimus, assembly GCA_018231745.1. NCBI lineage: Eukaryota > Metazoa > Arthropoda > Insecta > Lepidoptera > Nymphalidae > Danaus > Danaus eresimus. Next base: position 9,839 of record DVQP01001990.1, read on the forward strand.
AAGCACAACAACAACAAGCAAGTAATCTTTTGAAGTTCTTTTAGAGTAGCAAGCACAACTCGTTTATGAATAGCCAAACGTGCCTTTTCCTAGTAAAACTGATTGCTCATTATGGTATGTAACTTTCTATTGGCTTCAAAGAATTTTCTTTCGATTTTGTTACCGTGCTATTGGAGTCGTTCGTTCTACATTTTTGAGTTTAGTGTCATGTTGCACTCTTCACTACAACATTTTCTTTTTAACGATGGCTTATTTTATATAAACAAACCTTTTGAGTATTGTCTACGTTGTCTTCTTGTTCGTCTTCTATTATATATTTAGTTTTATTGAATTTGGTTTTATATATCTTTGATGTTAAGTTTATTTAACTGATACATGAATTGTTCATGAGGATCTGAAATAGTACATTTTAAATTCAACGAATGCTTTTTTTGTTGTTATTTTATGTAGTTAAGCTATTTTAAATATAATTTTTAATTTACATGCATATTCTGCGTGTTGGTATAAGTAACTCTATTGAATAAAAAATATTTTTTGCAACTTTGGGGGTTGCGCTATAAATTTCTAGGTTTTGCCATTTTGCGAAATTTCATTTCTTCATATATGGGTTTTTGGTTTTTAAAAGGTTGCAGACTATTCTGATAACACCTGAGGGCTTTTTGATTTAAGGTCATTTGGTTGGCAACAAGTAGCAGCTAACATTAGATTAACTTGGGCTTAGTGTCTGTTTTCTCTGGCTTAGCCTTTCTGCACTAGAATCATGGCCGTTGTCGTTTGAAGTAAATAATCTGGGCTTGAAATTTGTTGGATACTACAGCAAAACTTGAGTTTTTAAATGTTTTAATTTAAAAAGTATCTTCTAAAAGCTTTAAAAAGTTATATTCCTCCTTATCAGACACTTATGTAATCTTTTTTTTTTCATGTCAATTGTAATTTGAGTAAGAAATATGAGATCTACTATATATGTATATCGTTGAACTTTCTCTATTGTTATGGAAAAATAATATTAAGTTATATATATATTTTTTTGCGATATTTCTTAAAAATGCATAAAACGCTATGACGTTGGAACATATTGCTGACTCCAAAAGTAGCCATACAACCCGATATTACTATGGAGATATCATCATGTTTTAAAGTCGCTTTAAAGAAACATGTTGTTTACTTTGCTCGTTATCTGCCAAACATTCATAAACTATTCATACTGGGCGTTTCAAGCACCTAAATAGGAATAAAAATATTTAATCGTTAATAATGGCGATTTTCTTTCCAAGAAATGATTTCAAAGATATTCACATGATAAGAGCATAAAGCAAAATAAAAAATCAAAGTTTAATTAAACTGACTACACGGTGAACCTTTCTTAAATTTTTTGTACATTCTTTAAATTTAAGTACTCTCTTCTGCTGCTTATTTCTTTATGAACTCTGTCAGACGCAACTGCTTTCATGGTTTAAAAACAACCAGCCTTTACGATCTGTAGTATTTTTTTACCTGTTCTCACATGTGCTAATAGTTTTAGGTCCATTTGGGTACGCTGAATACTTTTGCATGTGGAATATAATGTTTATGGATAAAAAAAATAAAATCATCATTATAAAAGTATTGAAGTTACGAACAATACTCTATTTTACAGAATTTCTTCTGCTGGGGTGCCTAACTCTTCATTTGCATTTATTATTTGCTTTTTGCTTGCGCACTGCAATAATAGGTCATGACCTCTTATTAATGACTAACCATTGAATCCAATGCATTGTGACTATATTTGATTTATAATATCTTTTAGTGGTTACTTATTTTTATATATAATTCAAATCTGTATTAATGGTTCATGCAGTGGATTATTTGTCTAAAGTAGTTTTTTATCGTTTGTTGGGTCTGAATCAATCTTATCACTGAAGGGGACAACTTTTCTTTTGTTGATTGATTTAAATGTATCAATCTAATATACAACAATAAATGTAATTCTATAAGAATATAATGTATTTTATAAAAAATTTAGTGTTTTGTTAAAAATGTTCTATCGGATTTTCAGAATTTATTTTGGTGAAATCTGAAATATGTTGAAAAATTAATAATTTTATCAATGTACTTTATAACACATATATATGCGTGTGTGTGTTTGTGTTTGTGTAAAAATATTTTTTTAGACTGAAGTTTTATTTTATTTCTTTTCAAAACTCTTATTCTAGTAGTAAGATCAGTGGAACGAAAGTACCTCTAAAGTCTATAGATGCTTGAAACTCGAAATTGTAAAATAATTCTACGAAATATAACCAGAAGGTAAAAAAGTAATTATCTACACTCCGGGTATTTATTTATATTGATAGATGTATTTGAAGAAAGTTAATATACTGAATATAAGATCGTTTATAGAATAACATGATAAATACCCTCTGAAAATAGAATGTTCCATGTGTCTAAAACTAGGAACACTTTATCATAGTTTTGTACTAACTTTGATGTAGCAGAGTTAGGTTTGTGTGATGGATTCGGTTTTTATAATACAATACTAGGTTTAATACACTATTTATATTTTTTAAAACAAGGATGTTTCTTCATGTTGCATCCAAATTAAAAAAACGTAACAATTATTGTTCAAACCAAATTTTTGTTTATAAGAATATTATTTGGATTAAATTGTCAGGATTAAAAATCACAAATTATTTAACTTTGATATTGTTAATCTTTAACGTCAGAAAAGGCACTGAAAGGTATAAAACCTAGTTTTTGAATAGTTCTATTATCTTAAAATATTTTTAATCGGAAGAAACAAGGAAATGTATATTTCATGCACATATTGAACTTTACACTTTTGTTACTTAGGTTTTTCCTTCTTCTTTTTGAAATTAGTTTACTATACAGCTACAGCTGCTTTCAGCACTGTTAGATCCAGAATATAAACACTTTTAAAGTGTTTACAAAACCCCATTTTACATTTAAATGAAAATGCGTTCGTCGGATGCGACATAGTTTTTTTGTTTTTTATTTTAGATATGATTATATGAACCAAATAAGGCAACCTTTTTTTTATATTAAAGGCTACTTCATCGACGATACTAGCCATCGCTATTGGAAATCTGCAACATAAGGAATGTTGCGGATGCGTTGTCGATCTTCGTTGAGAGCGGAGGAGGAGAGCGGGAGGAAAGGATGGAAAAAGGAAAAAGCAACCAGCTCTCTCACTCATCGGGCAAAACGCAGCAATGAAAGGCAACTTCACACCGATTTTCTGTTTGAGAGATAAACTTCCCCGGTCGAGCCAACTCATGTTTTAGCTATAGTAACTTAACCACAGTCCGGCTTTACCACGTCAAAGATTTTACTGACATATTATTTCATATAAAGATCATTTAACTTGAACTCATAGATAAACGAATTGCTCATTATATTATAAATTAAATCGGTTTTGTCCTACTTGTATTTCAACAAAACCCCACATTCACGTTCCCAGAACACTCGAGTATATTTTTTCGTTTGGTTTAGTAGATGTTAAATAGTTTCTAACGCCTTACGAGTAAGTGTTTAATAGTCCTAAAATATATTGACAAACACTTTTACTTCCAAACATAAATTGTGCAGACTGTTATATTGATTATACCGAATAACAGGTTAAAAAAAGTCAACGACGGCAGAATTTTTATATCAAACTCATCTTCAGCCTATGTAAATATGATTACGTTACCGAAACCTAAGTAACTAAATATTAAACAACTCCGTAATTAACAAATGCTATTTCTTCTTTATATATTTACACACATATATATA
>DVQP01001991.1:0-13598 GCA_018231745.1 Danaus eresimus
ATTTAATACTTATTTCAGAAACAAATAAAAAAAACAAAAACTTTTTAGTCATAGACATGCCCATTTATAAGCTTAATTACATTGAATAACCTAATATGAACAAAAATTTACTTATTTAATTTATTAGTAACAATTGTCAGTTTCTGAAAGGTAATTATTAAAAATGTTTTATAATAATGTATTTCATTGTTATAGTCATATTAGGAAGAAGTTAAAAATGTATCAAGAAATTACAGTAATGAATGTATGTATGTATGTAATGTAATGAATGAATGAATATTTTTTCATAATTATAAATCACGAATACGATTTTATCACGGAGCATTATTGTTTTTACCCATTATTAAAATAAATTTATTTGTACTATTTATAATTCGATGAAATATCATTTTGCACGATATTAATCAAAAATGTTGATCACGATTTTCATTAGCTATAGCATAGAGCGATCACAATATAGCGGAACTATTCAAACAAAGAGAGTATTGGTAAAACAAATATTAATTGCATTAAGCCGAGCCTGAATATAACAAAATGCATCTGAGCCTTTTTATTGCTACCTCTTTCGTTTATCTTTGAAAAAATTACTTTCGTGACTCGCTTATAAAACATACGGCCTTTAGATTTTCCAATAATAATATTTTAAGATCTTAATTTCATATGTGCGGTTTTTTTCTTTGTTCTTAATAATTCTGGTATAAGTTAGAAATAAATTTTCGTCTAACAAATATTCTGACTAGGAAAAGATTTTCATGATAATTCAATTTATTTATAAAAATCTACTTTACATCCTTTATGGATTGAAGCTATATTTTTAATGACCACTGATTTTCTCTTCTGAAGAACGAATGTATGTATTTAAACTAACTTGGTACATTGCTAATTCTAATAAAATTATTGGAGGATATTAGTTTGTCGTAATACATCATTGACATAAATATGTTCGTGTTAAAAAGATATATTCTTATGTATAAAGCTAATATATCAAGAATTCGAAATTTTGGTTTGTTGCTCTTTTAGTCAAAACTGATGAATGAATATTGATAAAACTCTCCAGTGATACACCCTTCCCATCAAAATAACATTTATATTATAGAATAATTTAGAGGCTCCGTGTATGTTGCAAAAATTTACGCATAGTACTTTATCATATATATTTTATTAAATAAACGTTATTGATTTTTAATAATTACTTTACTCTTAATAACATTTTGAATTAACGCAGAAGAAATTATTGAGATGATAATAGTTACCTTCTAACTAAATATTTTTAAGCAGTTTCGTCGTTCATAAATAAGAACCCATTTTTGAAGTCTCTTCACTGGCTGTTTTATTTACTCGTAAATCTTCCAGCATCTCCTTTCTTACTAAAATGTTCTATTACGCTTGTTTTATTTTTCTATGATAGCGTGCGGCGTCTCCCAGCGGTTACGTCAAACGGTAAATAAAGCTGGTTATCACATTTGATTAACAGTTACCGAAACTATAGTTAAAATTAACCTATCAAGTATATCTGTAACAAAACTTTAATTTTTTTTGCAGATCCTTTCTTTATTCGCCACATGAATCACAGTAAATTTTTTGAAGGTCATTGAAGTTGCAATTTACATATCACATAGAATACACATGACTCCCTATTTGGAATAATTCCGAAAACTTTATTTTGAGGAAGTAAATTTTGGATTTATTATGTTGTTTGCAGCAATGGTATTCTGAAGTACTTTACAGCTTTATATACGATGTAAAGCATATTTATTACAATATTTTTCAAATATTTAACATGTACATAGCATGTGTAGTCAACATTACAGATTCACAAAAATTTTTGACAATCGTTTTTTGGGTTAGAATCTTTCTCATCCTTCAACAACCAACTACCCAAGGAACTGCCGATTGGATCTAAATTGAACTGAAATGTGATTGAATTATGTACTTATGTCATTCGTCTTCTTTAAAAATCGTAAGAAATAGTAGTTACTAATAGTACAACAGTATTTTGTTTTCTATTTTTAGGATTTTTCATTAGATATTGCTTAATATTAGTTTATTGTAGTTCTTGAACTAATCCGTAATTACTGCATAAACGACTTGTGCTTACAAAAATAGTCCAACACATTATTTTTCTCTCTGTGTGAAGTTAACTATAGTCAAAATCCAAAAGGAATTTATAAAACATCACATGCTATTTTAATTACTTGTTTGGTTGAACTTACTGCTTATATATAAAAATCGATTTGATTTGAAGTTAGGATTTTAGAGCATATCAAAAAAAAATAATAAGAATTCGACGAACTAATTATTTTAATTAATATCACTGTCAACAAAAAAAAATTAAATTTTTTATCTTTTTTTTTTATTACAAAAATAATTTTCTTTATTCTTCTTCTTGTCGTTTAGTGAAAGGTGCTTAAATAGTTTTGCAAGAAAATCAACTTACTACTATTTTATAGTTTAGCATTAATATAATATGATTAAAATTTTTCCCGCTCATTAAATTTATGATTAAATTAAGCATAGTCAAATAAAATACATATTAATATAAGTGCGCACTTCAAAAACTATGACATACTAAGCATATCAAGTACTAAATGGACTTAACGTGGCCAAACATTAAGTTCATGACAAAAAGGATCCTATACAGTGGTATCTAAGCATCAGAATCCCTTGGATTTACAGGATAATGCTGCAAATAGTACTGGCTAGCTTTATCTGGCGGCCATATTGTTTCACCTGATCATAAAAAATAATTGAATAGCGGGAAAGGGCGCTATAATATTATCATACCCGTAATGCAGCAACGTATAGGATATAACGTTTCTAAGCCTTAACCTTTCGCAAATTGAATTTTAAATTATATAAAACAATTCCATTATAACACTTCGTTATTATTGTTATTGTTATGTGTTATTCCTGTGTCATTTGTAATAAATATTTTTTGAATCAACCTATTTGATTCGTTCTAAAACATTTAAGGATTCATCCTCAAGATTTAATTTACAAAGGTACACGATTAACTGTTTCCACTTTGCTGGTAGGTAAAGCTGAGTTTTTGGCTCAAAATAAGCTGAAAGACATTAGTAAGTTAATAGGATATTCGTAGGTTTTCTGAATTTTTGCACAACCTCCAAGGTTGATAAAATGTTAGCAGTGGTGCAATTCTAAATAGCTAGAAATCCCTCTTACTCTGTCAAAAATAAATTCAAGAGTGATTTTTTTTGCAGCTCATACAACAGAAAATCATTATTATTTTTTTCCTATCTAGTTACTAATCGTAACAATAAAATATGTAAATTTTTTTCCGTTCTAATTCTGCATATATATGTTTATAATTACATAATTTTATGTTTTTTTTTTATTAATCCGTATAAAATACATTTATTTTATGTAAAGGAAATCCTTATCTTTCGTAGCAATGTCGTTAAAGCCTATGATTTAAGCCGTATAGCAACTAGATGATGGCTTTGGAAAGGAAACACTTGCCACTTACTAGAACGTTCTCGTATTCGCCAACAGCAATCATTTTTATTTATTTATTTCAGCTTCAACAAGCTGCAGCCAACTTTTAAGCTTTCCGCTTACATTTCTTAGGACAATAATTTCAAAAAAATATTTTATGTGTTTTTATTGAGATTATGTTTTTAATATTCAAATTATTCTTTGACTTTTGAACATTTTATATATATTAGTATATATTTTTGAAGCCAATATTGTTTGGTAAATATATATCTGTTGTAAGTAAATAAAAAAAAATTAAAAAAAATGACTGAGTAAATTTGAAAACACTGCAAAATATTAACTAAAACATCAAAGTTAGTAAATAATGTTTATTCCTTTTTTTCATTTTAGATCAAATTACCTTTCAATAACCATTAACTGAGCTAAATGTGTTAAATTGGACTGAAATTTAGAACTAAACAAAAACAATATTTGAAAAATTTTATGAAATCATTTCGAAATAATACAATGAAAAGAAAATAAACAAAGATAACATCATGATTAGACTTCCCATCTACAATATACATATTCATAAAATCCCTTTTGAATAAAGACTTCTCTCTTCTACTTCTTCACTTCTCTCAACTACAAAATTTAAAAGCGAGTCATGCGACCTTTGATTTTTTTTAAGTTAAAATATTATTATTCTTCCTTCTTTACAATTCTAAGTTCAATATATATTAAATATGACAAATGTTTCTCACATTTGAGTATTGAAGTCACTAATCGCGTACAATTAATTGTATTTGAGTAAGATAGGTTTTAAAAATAGCAGATTTTTATCTCACAATTAATTAATTCCAAAGCTATGTAATTATGTCATTTGTTATTTTACCAATATTTTGTATAGATAAATGGTTTTCAAAATACAATTATAATTAAAATAACATTACCATGAATACATCTTTGTAATGGTGTGTTATGTTCCCGCCGATTCCGTTTACTTGAGCCATCACTGTATAATATAGGCCTTAATTTAATGCACGCAATACGCTCTGTCAGTATTATTGGCAGAAACAAGGAAAGTCACTCGGCCGTTTGAGACATTAAGACCAATTAAGTATTTAATAGTCCAATGGCATGCTTTATGAATCTGTGTAATTGATGATTACATTTCGGCCTTGTCAGTGAAGTTCAGTAATTTAATTAGTATCTTGTAAAAGGTGAAGTAACATAAATCTTGAAGCTGAATCAAAAAAAAACCCCTATCTATTATTAGTGAGATTTAAGATTTTCGCGAGTTTTATTCGTTTAAATGAAACCATTTTTTTTTTCGGATAAACAACGCTTGATTTATTTTTTGTTGAAAAAAAAACTACATATTCCCGACGTATCGGTTACTCTATTACTTATTATTAGTATTAGATATGAATATTATATTCTTCTTCATTCAGTCTTTTATTAACTCGCAATTATGATGTTTTTAAATTGCAAAATAAGGAAGAAAAAAATCATCAGAAAAAAATGTATACGACTTTGTGATTAGGAAATACAATTTTTTTTTTTATATGAGAAAAATGTAGCTTATCATTCTGTTGCGAGTGCCAGCTTACAATGATTACCTCAACTATCTTGTTTTATTTAATATAATACTTATATTTTGCAGGAAAGCGTATTCGTCACAGAAATTGACCGTTGCAAACTAGTAGGAATGGTTAAAAAAATAAAGCCCATATGCAAATTGTAATATCTTTCTATAAAAATTTTGTTTATGTTTAAAAACATAATAATTTAATGTTTTTTGTATAGTATTTATAGGAAATTTCTTACTATTGCGAGACTTTTCATATTTTAATGTGTTTTTTGTCCAGTGGTTTGATACAATAATAAACAGTTCGACAGTTAATTCCTTGACTTGTCTTAATTTATAATTGCTAATGAAATAATACTAAGTTGTTAGTAGAAAACAATATTGTTGCAATCAAATATTATATTGAATTTTTAATCAAAGTTGTCAATTTTAACAAAAGTAGAAGTATTATGGGTATTAAAATTGTATTTTTTATTCTAAGTGGAAAAAGACTGATGCAGGCTCTGCCCTCCTTCGAAGGAAATTAATGTTTGTTTTGCGAAATTAAAAACGACGTCGTATGCGTACAGTTCATAGCTCAAGTTTCAATAACAATATCAAAATCTTCATCCAGTTTTCGACCTAATAGTAAGGAACAAAAAGTGAAAATTGGCTGGCTGAATTAGGTTTATGAACCTGATTTGAGATGTGTAAATACAGTATGTTGCCAGGTTTATAACCTGACTCTGGGTGGATATTTTTGTTTACCATTTGAAATTGGATTTTTCATATAAAAAATCTTCTTTTACTATTGATACGGCTTTGAGATTTGATAACGAGAATCTTTTGTAAATTAGAAACTTTGTTTTGGCGTAATCTTTTTTTGTATATGAATAAATTTATTAAATCTGTTTGCGTAGGTTTAAATCATTTCGGTATAACTAATTGAATTTAGTTAATGATTTATATTGGTTAAAAATGAATTTTATAAGCATAAATTGATAAATATATATTGATCTGTTTTTTATGTTTTGTGAATACAAATTCGTACGAGACAAGACTGATTTATTAAAACAATAAAAAAGACCAAAAAATATCTTCTTATTCGTGTATTCAGTTTTACTTAGATCAGCTCAGCATTTTCTCACAATCTCTCTGAATCTATCTGTATCCACAAAGAAATATATATTAAAAACTTTGGTGTACTATAAAGTAACGTCAAATGTAATGAAAGTTTTCTTTGGCCCTTTTTTGTAGTTGTACTTACGACTGCTCACTGAAATCTTACTGACTCTCAAACTATGTTAACTGTCAAATTTAGTTGGTGTATTTTCCAGTTTGGAAACATGGAACTTTTATATCACATATATACACACACATATATCAATTAGGAACTTAAAATGTGTAGTATTCTTTTTGTTACAAATTCATTACAAGTAAAGATTTTGATATTCACATATTTCTTCAATATTATCTATCATACAAAATAATCCAAAAAAACAACAAGGAAATGAAAAGATTCTTTATATCACAGAATTATGTTTATCAGAACGTAAAACTGAAAAGTATATTCGTGAGATTCAATTTTCAACATCAAAGTAAAAAATGTTCTCGACCCCGTCAAGGGTCGTCACATCAACGTAAACATCTACAAACAATTTCCGTTCGTCGAAACCAACTTAAAACTAAGAAAGCGGGGCAAAGCGACATTATCATTTCATAAGGACCGAGTTCAGAAGTTCTCAACGCTTTGGGCGACCTATTCCCAACTTTTCGACTAAATTACACTTCACAAAGGTAATTTATCGGGTCTGTAATGTTTTACATAAAAAGGCTTGCTAACAAATGAAGGCCTCGCCTAAAAAATTTTAAGAGTTTTTACAATGTTGAAGTTAATTTGGTAATTTTTTTCGATATCCCTGTAATTGGAGGCAGATTTTTTTGTTCCAATCGAATTCACCAAGTTGACTTTTCTTTGTTCTGTTAAATACTATTATGTAATTTAGTAGAACTTTAAAAGAAATAAAATTATATTTATTTTTATTAAATTGCTGAAGTTTTATAGCCATGTCGTTATGCCCTTTAAAATTGTAATGACCTAACTGTCTAACAGGTCGTACCTATAAAGTTGACTGTACAAGGGATTATATTCATAAGATTATTTAATTTAACTTGCACATCTTAGTTGATAAGATTAGTAGTATTTTTAATTGTCGATATTCTTAATAAATAATTTTGACTTTTTTTTACCGTCTTCTCCTTTCTTCTTAGATTAATCTCTTAAATAGTTCACTTTACTGCAAATATTTATTCCTTTTATTTCAATTAAAATTCTTATTTTAGTTTTTCCTTCGACTTCCAGTTCAATTTACGAAGTTATAAAATCTTTTTAAAGTAATATATATACCATACTCAATGCTTTGCTTACACAACATTTTGTACGTATAGGTAATGATTTGATCTCGCTTATTAATTTTTGGTTAAAATTCTACCAGATAAGCATCTTCTTATAATAAATTATATGGATATACTTAAACTCAGGTGCTAAGGCCCATATATACACACCTGTTTCCTAAATTTCGTTCAGTTGGAATAATTCTTTAAACCTTTAAAATTTTTCTATTTCATGTTATTTAGACTGCGACTGTTTTGATATTTTTTTCATATGCTCTTAATGTAATTAAACAACTATTATATTTAATCATTATAAAATGAAACTAAAGAAAAAAAGCATTATTATTATTTTCCTGTGAATAATTATAGAAAATCGACCATTTTCAATGAAGCAGTCAACTTCAACCGTATATGACCATGTGACACTTCCAACAGAAAACTGAAGATACTTGGTATCGAATACGAGGGACTTTAGTGGCTCTTCTAGTACAGTTAAAGCGCAAGATTGCATAATGAAGTGCCCTAACTCTTAAACAGCGTTAAATTTACCTTATGACAACAAGAGTAGAGAATAAAAATTTCTTGTAACAATTTTTCCCAAATACATAAAGTAGATAACATTTCTTATCGTATTTATTTTTGATTGGAGTAATATTTGTTTACAAAATAATTAAAAATATAAAAAATACTTCATAACTGTTAACTTTTAACTGTTACACGTTGTTACATTCAACAACGTGTTTGAAATCGTAGTCAAATATGGAAAAATCTGAATACATTTATTGAAGCTATATTTACAATAGAGCTGTGTTATAACAAAATATTCCGTTCATATATTGCGAATTAATAACATAACTTTTATAAATACCTGAGGTATGCTTTGTAACTTTTTTGTTTATACGGTACTGGAAATTTATGTTAAAACTTTCTAAAGCAGTTTGTGCGAAAATACAAGTGTGAAAATTATCCTTACTATTTCACTACAACTTAATCTTAGGAAACTAAATATTTGAATGATTGTTGAGCAATCCAATTCTTGAATACATTCTGATAAATTCATTTCACACACATTTTTTTTGTAAAATATCTTAATATAGTCACCAATAATAATAGAGTCACTTAATAGAGTCACTTTAGTTGAAGCTGGCACTGCAAATGTATTTGGGAATTCATCGGGCAAATATCTGAAACCCAGAAATGCATTCTTTAACTAGACCAAGATGCTGATGAAGTTGAGCTAAGTGAACACTAATAAAGTTTAAGTATTCTATTATAAGACTTTCTTCCTGCTGAGATCCGCCTTTTTAAAGGCTTCTAATGTTTTTTCCTACTTTTGTAATGTAGTACATCTAGTAACGGATATTTTGGTTGACTACATGGTATTCAAATCGTTACATATAAGACGTAGCCAAAAACATTGAGACCGTATAAATAGAATAAAAGTAATTTATTTCGGATTTACTACGCGATTTTTTATTACTTTAAACTACATAATCCCGACGTTTCCGTTACTTTACAGCAACCGTGATCATGGTTATATAATCTTTGTCACGATGATGATGTAGTTTAAAATAATAAAAAATCGCGTAGTAAATCCAAAATATATTAGTTTTATTTAAATGTCTCGCGAAAATCTCAGATCTCATAACATATGTTTGTATATATAGAATGTCCATAACTAACAAAAAAAAATGACATATATTTGACACTTAATTATTATGTTCAATATAGGTAAATATTTTTTTTCTTAAAGGTAGCCTTGTAATCTATCACTATATTGTTAATTGAGATATCTTTACCTCATTGATCGCAATTCTGTATGATAGCTTTGTCAGAGCGATCAATATTCAAAGCGCAATCTCTTTAATCGCATCTAAATAAGGTACAATGTTATCATAATTGGCTCTCTAATTGTGTTTACCAATGAGGTCGTTAAATATATGCAAATGATCGTAAATAAATTATAAATGACGCCATTTTATGTTATATATTTGGTAATTAAATGGAAATTAATTCACATTAATGTTAATACGGAGATAATCAAATTAAGGTGTTATAGATTTCAATAGTGTTATGATTTTTTTTTGTATTTAAATATCCTAATAATTTTATATCAATTTAATAAGATCTTCTTGTTTAATGAAGCAGCCTACAGTAAATTTGTCATACATATTGATACATATCAAAAGTGTTAATCGACATATAAAACATAATATATAGAAAACTTACAAAATTCTGGTTTTTATAAAGCTAATAGAATGATGTTTTAGTCTTCTTTTACTTTAGATCATACTAATTTTTAAAACGAGTCTCATATGTATGAACAGTAATCTTCTGTCTTCAAACGTCCCAGACACCATGTAATTGCATAGAATTCTAAGATTTGGAGAGGAAATAACTGAATGATTCCCTTAAATATGGAGGAAAATTGACAAATATTTTATAAGACGAGGGACGCTGTCTTCAATTATTGTAATTCTGATTTGAATTTGTTGACTATATTTCACGCTTGCTTACTTTTTGATAAAGATAATGCTGTTATTCCTTTTATAGTTATGTTATATAATAATTTCATCTAATGTCAGTGAACAAATCATTGATGCTGACCCTCGAGCTTTGAGGTCAGCATTCAATTGTTAAATAAACTCACTCTGACCATTTACTATCCAACTCATAATAAAAAAGAATAGATTCTTATCACAGTCATTGAGTTAAAAACAAAAGTAAATCAAAATATATTTCCAATAATTATATAAAAAGATTTATACAATAGTTTTTTTAAATAGTTCTAATAAGTGTTGTAAATACATTGAAATTCAGCGGTTGTATGTTCTAAGCTACATTGAGTTTGAAGAGATATTACAACTGTCTAAACATTTTATTTATGGGTTGGAAACTTACTTTATATTTGTAACGCTAAAATAAATTTCATTTTCTTTCAAGTCTTATATATATAAACATGGTTTATGAAATATCACTTATGATTAGACGAAACCTAGCGATTTCTTACGTTTAATAATTACTTTCGAAGTAATGTTCGTTTGACGATCTTAATAACTTCCAGATAAATATAAATAAATTAAAAAGTACACACAAAAAATTCTCAAACGAGTTTTCGTTTCGCTTACACAATACATTTTACATTGATTGTGATTTATAACGCATTAGAAAAAACCAGAAGCTGGATTTTCTTATTTCTCATAAAGTACTTTCAGTGCAGATTTTTTCATGGAAACCCACTCGCCGTAAAGGGCTCTTCAGACGGCCAGGGCTCTTAGCCCAAGGGGTTCATTGTTCTATAACATAATGGCTGAACCATTTTGTGTCGCCTTTATACTGTAACATTCATTAATTAGACTACCCTCAGCGCCTGGCTACATTTATGTATATTGTATAATATTAATATTATATTTTGATGCCTTTGTTGCCCCAGCAGATTTATCAGAAGATACAATAAGATGTTATATGAATGATCCGACAATTCCATTAGATTACTTTCTGTTTGATATAAATGTATATGAAGTTTATTTAGAACAATATCATGAATGAAATGTACTTGTAAAATTTCATATGTTATTTACTTGCAAAAACATAAAGGATAAATAAATGTATATTTCTTCAGCATAATGTAATATATGATATAATATATCATGCATAAATATGTAAATATCTTAAAATACATTTTTTTCGGGAAGAAAAGAAACTAAATTTTATGGAACCTGATGGTAATGAAGTTTATATTTAAGAGGAAATATTTACTTAGCATCTGTTTCACGTACGGAGTTAAAGGAAGTAGTTAGTATATCATATGAAAAACGTAATAAAGACAGCTTTAAAGTAGGTAGAGTAAATTACACATCACTGTTTAAAATACTTGTTAAAACTTAAAGTTAGTTGTTCAAAGTTTGTTTAAATTTTAATTATGCTACAGCTTAGTTTAAATCTATTTTCAAGTTCTGTGTTAAATTTTTATGTACTTTTAAAGTTTTGAGTGAGTTTTAAATAAATTAAGTAAAATATAGTTTTTTTTTTCTTTTAAACATTTGTTTGTATTGACCGGGCAATTAAACTAAATATAATGAGCGGTAGGACTAATTAAAACTTTTATTAGTACATATGCAGTTAGAATATAGTTATAAAATATATACAATACTCAAAACAAATTAATTAAGGCTATGAATATTAAAAAGATCTTGTGTCTTGTACATAATAGTGCAAACACTGCTTTTATCTCTAGGGAGTTAACAGTTACTGTCGGAAAAACGGATATTTTATGTCCTTTCTTAGAGTAAGCATTCCGTTTATTTTACAATCATTTTATTTTTTTAATTACTTAGATTACAATAAACCTTTGAATCTATTTTGTTCTACATTTCTATTCAGTCATAATTTTCATAATAACAAAACGTCAATAAACAACACAAGAAAGTAATACAACAGTTTAGATTGCAAAGTCCTCTAAGTTGAAACTATATTATGCTTGCATTTTTAAACTAAAGATCGCTAAATAAAATGCTATAATAAAATATACTCAAAATAAAAACAGCAATATAAGAGGAAATAAAAAGTCATGTATTTAAGTTAACGGAAGCTTTTTCATTTTTCCCTTTTTACATTTTCCTTGCACTAAAAACTGTTATATTATATCATAAGTATATTTTCAGATATTATTTTTCGGTTTTTTTTTCATAAAGTAAATGATTTTTTTTCATATCCCGGAACTCTTCACTACTTTAAGATCTATACTTAAAGTAGTGTATTATTATAAGTGTGATGTTTCTCCAAAACTTGTTTATTTTACAAATTTTAGTTTGATAAATATTATATAATTCCTATAAAATTGAAATTAACAACAAAGAAACGATATGTTTTCCGAAGCTGCTTGAGAACAGCATTTGTCCGTTTCAACTTAGGAGCCAAACGCCGGAAGTGTTCCACGGTTACACGGGGTATCAAGGACGGAACCTACGTACTTCATCGTCAACTTCACGCTGGTGGTAACAACTTCTGCCGTTATCCCGCCTGGAGATGCTGTACTTTAATGGCCATAAGAACTCATGGCCACGGACTTGTGTAGCGCCAACTTCAGTACCAACTGCCGGATCTTAGTAACGACCCTCTCAACCACACCTGCTACTAGATCGCCCGCCTCCTGATGTGACCTCCTGTTTGCTAGCACTAGAGCATCGTCAGCGTAACAAACCACCCTGTAGCCGCTTGAAAGGTCGGTGTGCAGCAAAGAGTCGTAGCCAAAGTTTCAGCTACGGGACGGCCCCGAGTGGAAGGTTGAATGATTCGGTGCCGACCTCCCTGGGGTCGACATACTGTAGTGGCTATTGACTTTCTGGTGTAACTTCTGGACCGAGCGGAAAACCCGGTCAGGTTCTGGGGGCGGCAGGCTCTGTGCTGGCCTGGAAAACATGGTTATGTAGTATGACTCGGAACGGGACAAGAATCTTGGTTTAACCATCTGGACCGCGAGGAAGAAAACTTCTACAAAAACATTCCTCCAATTTTAAATTCTAGTTCGCGGCAAGAATATGTATGGCTGAGGAATAGTATCAATCGTGAGTAAAAATCCAGCTATGGAATCGGTGCACCCTCTAATTGGGAAACAAATATACACTTACTCAGGGACAGGAGCTTGCCCTGGGTGGACTTGTTATGTCACTCGCACTTGTGATACTAAAATGGAGAATGAAAACAAAAAACAAAACAAGCGAGGTCACTTCACTTGCTGGTGGCGTAAAGAGCCCAGGTGGTTCTCAGGTCCGTGGCCCACAGGTGCTGTATTTGTCCAGAAAATAAAATGAAGTGATAATAACTCTGACGTATATAGAACATCACTTAAACCAAAATAGATTTATATTTCTGTTAATTACCTTTATTGCAGAAAGAAGTACATATTTTTATCCATGAGTGGTATAAATTCCGTATATTTAATCCATAAAAATATTATACGAGTCATAAATAAAGTTTTATCCGTCCTTTGGAAGTAAATGTTGTCCCGAGAGTAAAAAAATATAGCATTACTTTAGAACTTTTCTTTTCACAGTAGTCATTTTCGGCATTATACCATAAAATCTTCCAACATTTTAATACGTATTATATTCTTTGTTAAACTCTTTTTAATTTCTAATGTTTACTGAGTGATTAGTCGTTGCTAAAAATAAAAATATTATTATATTTGAGATTGAAA
>DVQP01001992.1:0-13597 GCA_018231745.1 Danaus eresimus
TACAGTGAGGAGGACGTGACGCGGACGGACGGACGGACGGACGGACGGACGGACGCGTTTATATAACCCTTAATGATTATTATATCCAAATGTTATCAGTGAAACGGAGCTTAAAGGCAAAAATTGTCATCGAATAACGCTCTCCTCTTACTTTCATGATTGTTACAACAAAGATTAATTTAGTCGAAGTTTAATCTTTCCAAATAGATAACGGATTGTTATTGCGAGGATATTTCTCCTTCCTTAACTCCAAAATAGGGGAGTTACGCACACGTGTACGATGTTACAGATATTATCAAGAACCGATGTATCTGTTGATGAGATTTCGTTATTTATAAGAATTGAATAGTCCGATATTTTAATAATAACTCCGCTTTATCTCATTACGGTCTTCGTCATGACATAACGGAATGCAGCTGTTCAATAAACAGTTTTACTGTGGATTATAAAAGTTCTTTCAACATCTATCATGTTGTGTAATTAACACAACATCGGTCTGCCGTCAACTGAGAACATACGATCGTCACGTACAGACGACATTGTTTCATCTACAGTTTCATGATGTTTTAAACATCACTGACTTAAAATTATTTCATATAATATAATAAATCAGCTCAAACGGTGTCCGTTTCTAATCGACTTTTTTATGTCAGTGTATGTTTGTCTTCGTGCTCATCACGTTACGTCACTCTACTGTTGACGAATAATTGATTTGACGTTATTTCACTAACTCGTAAACATTTAACTGATGTTTGTTTACGATCGTTACGTTTGTGTTAACGTAAAACATTACAATATTTCATGTGATTGCCTGAGTTGTGTTTGTCACCGGAGACATATTGTTGTCCATTCTTACAGTTTTGTAAATCCTATCCTTTAAAAAATACAGTTTCTTGTAAATGTTATCGCCAGAAATATTCAATGTTACAAAATATAATAGCTGCATGATTATTCAGTTTCAATTTGAAACTATTAATTTAAAAGATAATGATAGCCTCCAAGGAAAGGTTACATTCACTGTTATGTAAAACAATCGTTTTCAGAAAAAAGAGCGGTTCTACATACGACTAAAGTAACATTGTATATTTATGTTATTACGACTATTTATTAAGTAATAATATGTTTAAGTTTTAGCGTTTCTTGTAGTTATATTATGAGGGAATACAAGTAAACATACAACATTACATAATTTTATGACACAAACGATAATTTAGAATGTGATTTGAACTTCACCGAGTGAACGGCGGACGTGTGAGGCGCGGACGAAAAATATAAAAACTGTGAGGAGCTTTCAGAGAACGGAATAGATCACAGCTAAAAGACATGCCCAGTGACGGTTACGTAACACGTGTAATACGTTTGACGTTATTATTTGGACACATTAAAGTGTGTGACTCCGGAGAACGGGGTCCGAGCCTGTACAGCGACCCTATGAACATACGTCATTAAATATAACACAATATATTGACGTAACGATCTCACCAACTACATTGTCATTTTGATTCAATTATCATTATTACAAGTTATGTCATAATGTCATTGATGCAAGAAAATCACAACTAATGTTATGTGATAGTTGTGGGGTTCATCTCTGGAGAAATGTAATCCATTTGTTTGGTCAAAAAGTTTTAAATCTATATATACATATATTTTCATTCACTTACAAAACAACTGTTAATATAATCGAATGACACGCTGTCTTTAAACAAACTCACATTACACGTGTAATATCTTAAAACCCATGTAGTTTTTTCCCGCTGACATTGAAGTAATTTGATAAGTATAATTGTAAAACACCATAATTGTATAATACGCTAAAAATGGATTACACACAAGAAGGCCTCTAGGGTCGCTGGTACAATTTAAGTTGTTTTTATGATCACAAAGCCTTTGGACCCTGACCCAGATCATCGGCGAGGTCATTTGATGTCGAGATGGAAAACAGAGAACTTTATAAGCAACATATGTGTTACACTTATAGAACAGAAGCTTCGAAATAGTTGTAAGATGAGCCTGAAGCAGGTCACTCAAAGATATAAGAGAAGTATGTTTGTTTTCCTCTTTTATTGTAAGTTGTGGAGGTGGAGTGTTTTAAATTGAATTACATTAACATTAAAGTGTTTCTGTGTTCTTCGTGAGATCAGAGCGGCGCGACTGCTAACGAGTCACTTGATGTGCTTCGTGACTCGGTGATGACATGGTGATGACCATCTCTAATGATTCGTGCTTATATTACAGCTTCAATATTCGTAATTATATTATACTAGTTTAGTTTTATAACACGCTACATTTATTTCAAAACAGTTTTAAAAGTACTCCACTTTTTGTATATTCGTTCTAATCCCATCAATCCTACCTTTCCTTAGCTAAGTCTCACTTGTCATTAAGGCTACAAATGTATTCCTGTCCTAGGATAGTGCTAGCTATCAGCTAGCAGGTTTATCGGGGTCAATAAACACAAATGTTTCCATACTAGGGCCGTGATCTGTTTATCAAGCCATAGCGTGCAGTATTATTAATTTGAGTGCCTTAGAGTCCCCGCGCACGCTCTTAGATCATCCGACAGATTCAAAGCGCGTCAGGTACACGGCTTGCAAAATGTCTCCGAGTATGTATGAATGTTACATAACGATCATAATAGTCTGTGTGATGTTCAGTGACTGATGACGGTGAGGTCGCCACACAAGCTGACCGGCTCCTGTTCCCAACGTACTACTGACTAAAGCTAAATTCTCTATATATTTTTTGAAGATTATTATATTTTTTATCAATTATAAGAAATCTTATAATTATATAATAAAAGAACATCCCGCAACATTGAAAGAAATGTCTGCTAGTGTGGGAGAGTTCGATCGGAACGTTGATCGTGTAGTAGCGAGACGGTAATGTCTTATGAAGCAACATTAAATGTATCTCTTGCATGTTTATTGTTAACGAGAAGTGTCTTAAGTAAGTGATTCAAAGGTCATCTTCCATATATTATTATAATAGTATGTACAGACAGAGACGAAACCTCTCAGCGTTTAATGGGTCACCTTGCGGATGCCGGGTCCATCACATTGCAAGGAGAAGAGCTTTAAGACTGCCTGGGACTTGCGACCCAGGTGTAGGTTTAAGGAGCCCTTATGTTACGCGTGTTAAACGCTCACTTCCACCTTCCAAACTCTTCACTCTATCAATCAAATTTGAAACAAACCTACTGGGACTGCTTTCGACGCAGGTTCCAAGAATGAACTGATGTTAGTTCTAGCCAGGCCCAAGTTGTTTAGTAGGTTGGATGCATTTGAGTTCACATGACGGAAAGACGGATCATATGAAACATAGTTCGCTCGCGTTGCGGATGACTGACAGCACCAAGTACCAGACATCCTGACTCTCGTACGCTGTCTTTTATTCAGATTATAACCTTGGTGTAGGTACTGAGCAGGTTTAAGTAACATAATGTTTTGTAGTGTCAAATATAAACATTTATCTGTTACAAGAATAATCATTAGATAGTTTTTTAATTGATTTATATAAAATAAGAATCGGCTTCGCAGCATCTTTACGTCATACTGTTTCAAAACTATAAAATAAATAATTGGATCCACATTTATATAGCGTGTTAAATGTTGTTAAAAGCGAATTTTATTAACATATTTATAGCAAGCATTCTTATGCTATATAAAAACTTTGCTAACATTAGCCATGTAAAAGTATGTCAATATATACTCGATGGAAGACTGACTTGACATACATGACTTGCAAAAGTATTTGACAGTTTCTTGTAGAAGAACTGAAATATTAAGTTATAATGTAACTTTCCACGTGTTTGGTGAAATTATCTCTGATATGATGGAACTGTCCACAGAGGAAAACAAGTGACCAGTAAGCGTGTTGGTATTCATTCGCGAATATCGATCTTAACAGATATTAATTGTAATGAATACGATGCTCCTGTTACATACACAGATATGATATATATATATGTAAATATAATGGATTCAAAATAAAAGTGTTCTCGTCTATTCAGTTCTTCATTAATTTGTGAACACAGCCTAGAAATAAAACAGAATATTTGTTCCTAAAATTTTCATACGTTTTATTTTTAAAGGGTTTTTTTAGTAAACATAAAAATCGATATTAAATTGACAGACTTTATTCCTCTACATATAAGAACGAACTATTTTTAATATTCGTCTGAGTCTCAGTTTCTCCGGTTAATCACACAGATGTAACTCACCGACGAGGTCCTCGTTTATCTTAACACCCGAGTCTCCAAGAGGCGTGTGACATACATTTGTTTAATTAATATTATTATGACAAACTAAACAAGCTTTTGACTTAATATTTTATAATTTCTTATATTTGTATATATATATTACATATGTATATAAAATTACCGAAAGAAAAGAAGATACAGTTTTTAAGAACATCGTCAAAAAATATTTAAAGCTAAAGACGAAAGATGTAATCGACAGATGATAAACTGAAGCAGAATTAACTAAATCGGTTGGATTTATTTAATATTTGTTATAAAATTTAGTTTCTTTAAGATAGTTCTTTCATACAATAGTTTCTCTATGGTTCTATATGTTCTGCGTCGGTCTTTTTAAGCAACTGAACTGTGCCCCCCGTCCTAATACACAACTTAACATTTCACTTGTTAAGTAAACGTTGTCGAAACTGTAGTTTGAAGATATAATCATTAAATTAATGCTTTTTTTTGTTATTCACCGATTGTAGCAATCAATAACAATGTTATTTTACTGTTATTTAACGTTTCCTCTTCAAGTATCGTTGGATCTAAAACCATTTATCGATATTACCTTGAATGTGAACACTCTTACCCCAAGTCTGCATCGTCCGTCACGATACGGTTCGTTAGCAGTGACTCGTTGACTAATCTTCGCATATTATACTACTTTCGGAAGTTATTGAATGAAAAACGAAAAACGCTTCGTGTATTGTGTGACGATTCAAACTTACGTTTAGAATTCACTTAGGGAAGTTATTATGAGGGGGACTTATTTGATGACATAGTCTTTAGGTTCAACATGACGGAGAGAGATTTCAGTGCGGATTTTTGAGACATTTCGATAACATAAGAATGTTTAGTCAGTTTTGACACAAATAAAATTAATTTTACAAGTATTAATGTGTATTTTGAATCTTATTTTTTAATGACTTATGACAAACAAGTAATTCACTAAATATGTTATAACTTGTCCTGCCACATTCACATCGGTTTAAAGATGATAAAATAAAATAAATAATAACAAATCTCAGTAACATTTCACGAAAAAACATACTCTTTTTGTGAATTAATTTTCATCAATCAATCACAATAAACGTGACGAAAAACGTTGAGTTCAGAATGATGTTTAATAATGTTACACAAATGACTTAAAAGCTTCCAACATTAAGATTTAATGAAACATTTTTATAAAAAGCAATACTATAGTTTAATGTTTTATTAACATTTTTGCAATATTCTATAAATCTGCTAATTATTTTTGTATGTTTGTTCAGCGAGTGTCACGTGAGTGTCAATGGTGTCTCATGTCCCACTGACCCCTTTAACCCCACTGCCCGGACTCACAGATCATCGAGCATTTTATTATATAATGATAATGTTATTACTATTGAGAAGTAGGTACGTATTGATTGGTGAAAGTCACACTAATATGTCTGTCTTTAGATTTGATATACAATGAAAATTATTCAATCAAACCGAACTACGAGTGACCCAAGACAAAACGAAGTTTTATATATGTATTGAGGAAAGACTTCACTTAACTCTAGCAACTAAATGTGCCATTGTAACTAGCACCACCAAAGCAATTCACTCGATTAATAACAGCATCATTTTAAAATAGTCGGTATTTAAGTAACACATAACTGCTAGATATAGAACCTATTTCTTGGAGGTCGGTCAATAATCTTAATTTTCAGCATTCAAGCTAAGTTCAAAGTTTTGTAATGTGTTGTCTATAACTAAGATATATTACGTTAGTTTTGGTCAGTGTATACATGGCTTGTATTTCGCGTGAATGTTGTTATATTCTGTCAGGCGGCTTCTTTGTTTTGTAGCTAACATACGGCAATATAGATCAACTTCCGAGAAACGGAAGTCATGACTGGTTTAAACTGCCTGCTTCAGTGACAGTCTCACATATATTTATGACATTAACATTTATAAAGTAGGTTTTTTTATTGAGTATAACAAACAACAGTTATCCTCGTATGTTCGCACATACAGTTCTATGAATACACACGGAAAATGACAAAAAAAAATTTAATAATAATCATAAACCAGATTTAAAAACACATAGAAGAGTCATCAAGTTTTATTTTTTTAAGTAAAAAGTGTAACAATTTTACTTTGGAGTCTAATATGAAATGAGATATAGAAATATACGTATGTTTTATAGGAAGTACTCCGCGGACACACGGACATAAACAGGTATGACTTTAATATGTCTTTGAATATCATGTTACAATTGATGTTGTCTTGATCTTCACACATCAGATTTGTTTTGATTTGGAAGTGAAGCGAGATTAGACAGAGGCCTGATAGACAAGGATGAAGTGAACCCATTCAAATATGGTAAGTAAATGTAAAATAAAACTTATATTTTCCGGATTTACCACGCGTTTATATTTGTTTTTAACAACAAACTTCCAGCTTTTCCGTTACTTAACAGCAACCGTGACCACGGGCGGACGGGATGAGCAAGGCTGGAGCTTAATGAGACGATAAGACATTCAAGGAGCGTCGTATGTTGTGGTTGATATTTACATTGTAAGTATTTAGTTATATTATTACGTGAGGGACATCACACCTTACAATGTTACACGTCCCATACCGTGACAACAAACAGAACACACTACACGCCACACACCACACATCAGAAATGATTGAAGTAAAAACGTCAGTTCCCGTGTATTCGTAGTAAGGGGTAGGAGAGATTTTCCCGCTTTAATATTGCTAACTTATTTCGGTTTATTTTATATCGATTCCATTCTTGATTCAACTACCACAAGGATGTAGTACGTCCAATGTTGTGTAAGGACCTTGAATTTTTATAACCGATAATTAATGAGCTTAGACGATGCAGGAGACTGATCGTAATTTCTCTGCGCTATACTCGTGTTCCCCTGCAGTCACATTATTATCCACGAATATATTGCTTCCATCATGAGATAGATGTTGTAAGGTTACGGCAGACTCTCAACATCGACTGGTCACCGCGACGGCCCGGCGACACCCGGCGACACCCGGCGACACCCGGCGACACCCGGCGACGTGCCGAGATGAAATCACGTCACTTGATAAGAATATCTGTTCGTTATTTTGTAACTTTGTGTTCATACAATATTTCAAAAGTTGTAATAAAATGTACCGAAAGTTGTAACTTAAATAAGTTTTACGAATTTCATTCCTTGCTCTTTAAAGTTAACAGGCGCCGTCGTTTTATAAAAAATACGAGTACATTTAAATAATTAATTAACACAATTCAGAAACTGGTGTCCGTTCGTGGGGAATTATGGAAGGTGAAACGAGACTGGCATTTTAAACAGCAAGTGAATTTGGAAGTTCATTAGAGAAAATCATAATGATAAAGACAAATTATAGAATATGTATTGTGTGTATATATTAAGAGTTTTCCGAGTAACCTGCGTATGAAATGTACATTAAATGAAATAAATACAGTTTGTTGAATTTTGTTAATATTAGAATGTTGTAAGCGAACATCACACGACCGTGTACACACAAAAGATATCACTAGCTGGTTCAGTTTATATACAGTAATTCAGATTTCATTTCCATTGTCGTGTGTGATGTAAGCGACTGAGACGCTGCCACTTTATTAACGTATTAAATAACTTTATTAATGTTTTTTTAATTTTTTAACTGTCCCCATCAAACAACACGTGACCGGTGAACAAGGCATTCGCGATAACACACAATCCAACCGGCGACCTCATTAGTATATGGACGGTATTTTTGAACTGATGAATGATAAATCATAGCTTGTATTTTAGCTTTCAATGTAATTTTAAACAATATTTCAATAATATACGTTCAAACTATAAAAACAATTACAATACATTAAAATATAATGTATATATATATATGTGGCATGGTAAATATATAGAGTTGAATCTGAACTGCTTGTGGATAAAGTAGAAAATAACATGACGTACGAACTAATGGTCTTTTGTTGAAAAATTCAGTAATTAAAGTTCCGATATTATTATAAAGGTGAACAAAGAATATAACATGCAAGGGAAGAGGTGTGCAGCCTCCGACGACTGACGACTACGGCACGACACGACACGACACCGACACGGACAGCCGGTCACCCGGGGGCTGAGAGGCCTGAGGGCTGGGGGGTGGAGAGCGACGGGGACGGCGGGGAGCTGGGAGGAGGGGGCGTGGTCGCTCGATACTGAAGATATGTTGGAAACGATGGACTGCCAATGACGGGAGTGTTTTATAAACTGAATTAAAGATTATATAAATACAATACAATGAGATACACGAGACAACACGATGCATCTACAAGGACGAATTATATGTACAAAGGAAATAGACATTTATTATGTACTAATGAATGATCAATATTGAAAGTGCCCTGATGTTAGAATCTATAACTATAAAGTAGCTAGTGTATATATGGCTCATAGTTTCTTGCCCCTGCAGGTTATGGACAAACAAGTTTCAAGTCGAGCTTCATTTTGTTACAAATATTTTTATCAAATTAAAGGAATCACCAAAGAACACAATGTGTTTGAGGCGATCTCTAATAAACACTAACGTTTCTTGTTAACGTGAACCAGAGAGACAAACTTATTGTCTTCATTATAATATGAATAAGAGTAGTAAAATCAGTTCTGGCAATATTTAATTACTTTAATTTCTTTCACGTTAATGAAGGCGGACGCCTCAGTCAGCTCACGCTCACACAAAGGAGCAATTCGACAAGATGAATGGTCTTCATTAGATACTTTTACTGAGACGTTCTCCTATACTTTCTAAAAAGCGGAAATATTTTATCAAATAAAAGGTGACACGTAAAATGTTTTAACTAAATAGAGTTTTGTAATGAATTTGTCTTTCATTAACTTTATTTTCATTATATTTTATAAATGTGTCTTCCAAACTAGAACAAGACTCTTATTTTTATTCCACAAATTCACCGTTACTTGAATCTTTATTCCGTTGGAAGCTTTTTGAAATGACTGCTCAGGCAATTTGAGACTGTATTTCTTGGGCCACAAGGAGAATTTAGTTTTGGCAAAATAATATTTTGTGTAAATTTTTGGTCGGATTTTGTAAGTTTTTTTAAAATTTTATTCTTCGCGTTTGATATTAAGCTTCAAATGTAATAACTTTACATCTGAAGCTTATATATGAGGTGAGCCTCACGATCCAAGTATTAAAATAGAGAGAGGAAGAAAGTCGGAGAACATCTCAGACCAAGAAACGATTGACGGGGAGAAGAAGTTTTATATAGAGTAGTCGGTCTACGGACAGGCTTTAGGGTTCCTCATCAGACTTCAGAAGTTACGTGATCGTTCAAGTAACTAAGTACAGTCAGTGCTCCTTCTGATGAATTGGATTAAGGAAGAACTCCGACGTTAAAAAGAACACAGCACCGACTGATACCTCCTTAATAAAACCTTGGGTTGAAAAAAGAAGATTGTTATCCCGGAGTTACTGTTAGATGAAGTTCTATAACCGAGGGCTCATTGTAAGAAATATACATAATTAGTAATAAGGAAGACGCTATTCATTTCACCTAAAACGTAAAAGCTAAATTTGAATGTAAAAAAAACATGGTACAAATTGTTCCAGTTATCAGTTGTCATTGATAGGAATAGGATAGAAGGTAAAAACCTTCCTTCACGTTATCGCTGTGACGGCCTGATAAATGAAGGGTTTTCTTCGTCCTGACCTTTTCAAAGTCAAGATTTTAAATTAAACAACCCTTAGACAGTAAGAAACTGAAGGAACTAAAGATTTGATTCCGATATCTCATGTTATCTTTATTTGTAAAACATCTCTCGTATTAATAAAATAGTAAATTGTGTCAAACGATCTAAAACTGACTGTTAAGGGTTGCTTAGAAATTACTTGTGCCGAGAAAAGGTTATTTAATTCGTTTGTACAATCATTGTATATTAATTGTGTGTTGTATATTAAAATCAATATACTAGGTATGGTTGTTTGTCCTGTTTCTAATCAGGGGACAATCTCATCACCAACAACTCCGACCACGTCCCACAGAAGATGATTGCTCTTAAATCTCATCAATTATAATTTTTCTAATATAACTTTTTATCTATTTTTATTTTATAGTCAGCAATAACTAAATCAGGTTAGTAATTTAAAGTTAAGTGTAACTTAATAATAATGTTACAATGGTCTCCAAGACTACGAATGTTTTTGGGACATTAGGAGTTTCAGTGAATGTATTAATTGTATTGTTTCATAACATGTTGTCCGTAAGGCGCATGTCAGCAGTCATCGAGCCGCGAGTGTCGCCCCACCATCACCAGCTAGCACCGAAAACAACATTGTTTCCTGTAACAAATATTTTTTACTCTTTTCGTTTTACCTGCAACACATATATATGCAGGTCATTTCATAACCCTTTACCCCACTCCGTGGATAGTATCACTAAGTCTTCGTATTTAACGTTTTGTTTAAGCCGTGCCCTGTGTGTGTCGACACCCGGCTGGGGTTCGTTTGAGCCGCTCAGACTTCTAATCGTTAGTGAAGGGAGAACCACAAACGATGATTAAATTTATCATTCCTCTCAGAAGTCTCTGGGTTATTAAATAATAATAGACTTTACTATTATCGTAGCGTTTTCAACATTTTTTCTCATGTTTAAATTTTATACAATACATACAGAAGCCTCTTGAACTTTCATTAAATGACTCGTCAACAAAATAAAAAATAATTGCTAGTCAGAATACACGTAGTGTATACACGTCGGACACTTGCCGTCTCGCGTGTCGACTCGCGTGTCGCGTGTTGTGGCCAAGTTCAAACAACTACCGACTATACAGTTTATTGTCATGTATTTTTATTTCATTTTAGAAAATTTCATTTTCGTCTTGTTAAAAAAGCAATTAAGGCTTAAATTTGTGAGGCCTTTCTGAAACCTTTTTCGCAAAAATTATAAGGAGCTTCTTAAAAAACTGTCAGAAAAATGTTTTTTAATAATATTTTTAAGAGATCAAAAGAAAGAATATTGCAACCAACGAATTAAACTGTCACTACATAACTTATCGCTGATTCAGATCAACTGGGTCTTATTATATTCAGATGTTAGGATATAGATTTTATATATAAGTAGGTGAGTTAGGAGACGTTGTTACTAACGGTCACGGACATGATCTTCCTCACTCAGCCCGTGGGAGTCGTCACGTCATACTCATTGAGTAGATATAAGGAAACAAACTGAAACATGTCACGAGTCTATCCTAACGTTGGTCTATAAGCTTCATTCATATAAGCTTCACAAGTGTGTAATCGTTCATTCATTTTTCATAATCATGTTCGCTGGCCTTTTGATGTAATTTCGTCATTAAGAGCAACGTTCTGTTATATTGTTTCGATTCATTACAATATAACTGGTTTCGTTTAATACGAGGGAAGAATATCATAGCCACGAAGTTCCGAAGGAAGACTAACTGAAGCTGGTCAGGAAAATGAAAGTTTTCAGAAGCGTTTATTTTGAGGAATATAGAAAAGATGAAAAACCTGGTCAGTAGTTGACATCAGACAGCTTCGATATTGTAATAAAATTCCGAGCAGTCTTTAAATACTTTTTAAGATCGATGAGTCCACCGGCCGCGCCGGCAAAGTAACTTTAAATATCAAGCTCCTATTTTTCAGACAGTGACAACTTCAAGATATATAATGATTTATTTGTTTTTAGATATTTATGTTAACGACAAACAATATACATGAGGACAAGAATGTCTTTACAGAATCTAATACTTTTTCATAATGTTTAATTTTAGGGTAATATTTCAGTAATAATTTTAATGTCACGTCTTTTGTTTTATCTGACAAATAGCTCAAGTTTGTTCAAAGTTACAAATTAAGTATTCTGATAATTTGATGTTAAACGTGTTCTCCTACAGCCTTCAAATAACAGATCTCATTCGTTTTAAATGTTTCTACTGAAGATACCTCCGTTTTATAGATACTTCATAGATTGATGTGAGTTTGAGTTTCATTAATTATAACCTTAGCAGTATTTTATATTTCTAAGTTATAAAAAGCAATAATCCTAATTTTAAAAGTGTAATAATTATTCGTTGCTGTGAAATGTTTATTTTTATGTATTTAATATTAAAGTAATCCTAAGTTAGTCACTTCAATGATCCTTTATTTCTCCTTTCTATAAAATTGTTCTTTACCTGTTTTAAGAAATGTTATGTATGAATTACCAAAAACGATACCCTATAGATAATATTTTATTTAAGAACTATTACAATATTGTGAAGAATTAGAAGTGATGATTGAATTAATATTTTAGATTATATTTTAAATTAACTCTCTGTGTCCGTTCAAGTGTTGGATTAAAATATGGTTAGAAAGACATCAAGAATAGTCAGAAATCGTTTAATCTAACCTTTACATACATGTACACTGAATGTGACGGCCTGAAAAACAGGATGAGCCATTGGAGAAATTATCTTTTTTATATAAGTTTTTAATATTTTTTTTACATACATGATAAACACTCCAAAAATATTCATATATTAGAGTGAGTTAGATTCAGCTCCGTAGACGGTGACCTATAGTATGAGAACACAAATTTATTGTTTCATAGATATGTTTGAAGAAGCAACCGACAGTACGAGCTGGCTGCTCTTGTACATAAAACTTAACAAGCTAAAAAAATATTCAAACATGGCCTAGAACGATACCGAACCCCCTCGCCGATGCAGTTATAAATTACAGCACGCGTTTACAGTACATATTGTTATGGTGGTTAAGTGTATAATGGCGTGCAGCATTTAGCGAGAAGTCTGCATCCGGTGCACCGCCGTTGGATGTGTTCCAAGGCCACTCCAACACATCTAACAAGAGCACTTAACATTTGCAATCAAAGCGTTCATTAAAATTTAAAAGCGTTATTAATATAAATGTGCAAGAAAATAGCAACTGGCTTTAGTGAAGAATGTTTCAAACAAAGTTAATCTCCTCGATGGATTTACACCGCAACGAGAAGATGGAGACAACAGGGATAACTGACTGCCATATGTTTATAGGACAGACACACAGTTACTAAAAATTATATCACCAACCCAAACAAGTCGCCCAAACAACCCAAACAATTGTTAAACACAATCTATATCCCGCCCTCTCATGTTCAGGGTAGAGGAGCTAAGGAAAACTTTTCTTTTTGTTTAGCACTAACTTACTGGCCTAAGTTGTTAACACAATGTTTCCAAAATACTAAGATAGGTTGCCTTGTCCGAACTATTTGTATTATAAACCTAACGCAAGGAGCTGTAAGTTCTTATATCTAAAAAGAAATGAAAATAGACCAAGTTTACTTTGAAATAACTTTTATATCACATT
>DVQP01001993.1:0-13592 GCA_018231745.1 Danaus eresimus
ATACATATATATATAATTTGTTTCACACATATCAATTATTTTTATTATTTCCGTTTAAATGTATTAAGTGACATGAGCTCTAATGTTAGTCATACTGCAATAAAAAATCTTTTTTATTTAGCCACAATATATTGCGTAATGTTTATGAACTTGATGAAGATTAAAAACACGCTTAAATATAAACTTATATACTTTGCTTATTATTTACAAAACTGCAAGAAAAATACGTAAATGCAATAATTTTATTTGTGTCCAATGGAATATTGTGAATAATTAAGAAGAGTTTGTTCTGAACTTGAAGACGAACGAAAAAACCGTTTAATTTTTCACAACTCGTATAAAGGAGCTAAAAACATGTACCAGCATGATTAAAATCATGTTAAGATGGCTTGTAAATATATATCTTTTAAGTATTTTGTACCCATAACAGTTCCATTATTTACTTGTATATAAGAAAGATATTTATTTAACATGCGATTTTCGGTTACATAACATTTTTAAGAATCCACATCTTTCATTTACAAAAGTTTTGCACATTATAGATAATGTTTAAAGTAAGAGGCGATACTTACATAGTTGTAATATTAAAGATACGTCTAATGGCCTTTCGCTTGTATCTTCATAGCGGGCTATACATAGAGCGACTTTATATTTAATATATTTACAAAATTTATTCCATTTTTTTTCCTTACTGTTAACAGGCGAACATACTCTCAGAGGAGACAACACCAAGCAGCGAGGAAAATACAACAGTTCATGAGGCAAACCAAGATCAAGTATGTACTATATAAAACGTAAAACTAAAATAAAATTAGGATTAGTACACACTTTAGTTACTCAAGAATTTCTCAGGAAGCTTTTAATTCTTAATTATTAATTTTCATAATATTTTCAATCAATGTTCTTTTGACATCAAAACAAAATTTTTGCTATAAATGCTATAATACAAATGAATAAGAGACATTAAATAAAAGTATATTATACGAATATTATATATAATTTCAACAACTGAAGGGTGGAAATCTAAACAGAAGTCTGAAAGAAAAGGCCTTAAGAAGAGGCATTTTTATGTTAAATTTAAAAGTCTCATTGAATATGTGAAATGTACAATTAATAAATAGGTCTCAAGTTAAGTATGCTCTTAATAAAGTAAATAAATAAATAACTATTAATTATGAAGGGAAGACTTCAAATAAAAGTCTTTATCTGATTTGATGTCATTTGAAATCATTTTATATTGTCTATACGGTCTTGTTAGTTTAGATAAGAAAATTGTTCTCAATATTTTTGTTGTCAGAATTTATATTATTTTGTACCAAACACGAAGTTATATATCCCCATGAAGCATCCCGATTATTGTTTCTATTTAATGAAAACTTTGTGAACTATAAAGTGACAACTAAACTTCGCTAATACCAAATGAACATTCCAAGCATAATATTCTCATTCACGCTCTTTTAACAGAAATATACTCAATGTACAGCGTGAAAACCCCTTCTATGAATGGTCTAAATTATTTACAAGACACTAATATCGCGACATCGTTACTCTGGTGAACTCAAAGCCTCTTTCAATAGATAGGGGATAAAAGACTATGAAATGTATGAGGAATATTGCTTTTGCTCTACAATACACCCCTTTTGTAATTCAGAAGTACGAAAGCTTTACTATTGTACGGTTTTTATTACATTTTAAGCTCATGCTAGATTGTAATGATTATATTGAAAAATTTGTGACTTTGGTTTGGGAATTTTTTATTGATATTATTATTTTTATTGTTTGTGCTGCTAGTACTTGGGAGGAATTCACTACCAACGTAAGTTTTTCTGTGAGACACGAATTCACTTCCTATTAACATTATTCGAATAACAGACGATAGTTTAACATAAAAAATAACATAAAACATGGTGAAGTTATTTTTTGTTTCATGCCTTGTTAATTGAAAAAAGATTAATTAGATGAACTACAGTATTATATATTTTTTTTATTACCATATAATAAGAAAAATAATTCAATTATGTTGAATAAGATCGAAAATATCAGGGAAATACTTCCATAAACCTTGAAAAGGTTATTGCTTCGGTAAAGACGGGTTGGTCCTTTACATTATTAAAAAAAATATGCTCTGAAACAACATCACGCGCGGGTTTAATGGGGAAGCGCGTCGAACCTTATGGGAAAATAAATCTCTACCCCTAACAGAAAACCCTTGCTATTTATAAGACATCTGATTAAAAATTGATCTCGTTCTAAAAGAAGCGTTCTCAAAAAGTATAAATCGAGAAAATACATAAAATGCTACGTCTGTATAAAGGTTGGTTGTGTTAAATCATAAATAAGGATCGGGACCCTTTTTTGATACAAATATATTTTTTTACTGAATGACATAAAAATTCAAGCATCTAGCGTGTTTAAGACAGTGTCACTAGAAAGCTTAGATTAAATCCAATTTTTGTGGGATTTAAAAAAAAAAAGGCTTTTGCTAAAAGTGGCACTTAATATCTAAATCCAACTTATGGTGACCCTGCTGGCAGGTTGCAGAAAGAGCGAGCCGCAAACGCGAAGGCGGCCCTGCGCTCCCCGGATGCCCACCAAAGCTCGTCGCAGCCCATCACCAGTACACCCAATAGGTATCGAATCGTTAATGTTGGAATTACAACCTTAAATTAAATTTACTTAATATTTGAATTACTAACAATTGCACCGATAAAGTATGAGTAGAAAAATTTTATTGGTACATTAAATTTTAATGATAAAATAAAACGTGTTGATAAAAAATTCCTCGACCCGATAGGGATTAAAACTGTCGTTGCCTAAAGAAATAAGTCACCGTAACATCACTAGTGTCGGCGAATTTTTTTGTGTATTTGTTCTCTTATAGCAATAAAATGTCTTTTCTTTTCTTTTCTTTTAGGATCATTGACTATCTAGCACCTGAATCACCGATGAACGCAGATGATGACCTTCTGATCGAGCTTCTGTTTAAAATGTGACCTGATTTCAGAACATCGACTTATTCGAGCGCTTTAGGCAATTTTCAGTTTCCCGCGACATATTTTCACGAGGACAGTTTGATCATCGGCTTGCATCAGAATTTACAATTATTGTTTACATCTCTCATAGATTATGACTATTTGAAAATTAATTTTATTTCTTTGTTTTTAAATTACGAATATCTTTTTTAACATTCCCAGAATTTTTTTCTTTAACATAAACCACTGCTGCCTCGATGTTCACCTTTCTTATTGCGTCATAAAGTAAAAAGTTCTCTTTAAAATTTTCTAGAGTTGTGACATAATCCAGGCCTTGAATTTGTGAGTCAACTTTAATTTGATACTTTTCCTGCAACATTCCTTAAGAATATCTCACACTCTTGAATTATTTCCATACTTTATTAATATCTTATTTTATTATCTTTAGAAACGTCTCGTTCATGTGTTGGCCTTAATTTTGTCTTGCGTTTAACTCTTCAGGTCATAGACAGGGTTATATTTAGTATAAATTTTATCGTATTTGTATTATATTTTCATAACGTATTTTTGAGAAATTTGTTTAGGGCGTTTATTGGAATCATATTTTTGAAAAGTCTAAATTGATTGTAATGTAATTTTCTGAGATCATCTGTAATATTTGCGACCTTCTCAAAACCCATCGACGGCACAATATTAAATTATGAACATTAAATCTGATGAAACCGTAACTTATTGTTTTTCCCCGCTTTCAAATGCAAGGTTTTGATCGAGTCAAATATTCCTAGCTTTCACGGTGGATTTATGTAAGTAGGGTTAAGTACAAATTCAAATTATTAAAATGCCACTGTTCTATTAATGTAGTTGCACCTAGCGTATAATACAATAAACCCGACGAGCTGTGAGTATTTTGAGATTTTATCGTATTTAAGAAAAATACTTAGTTTTACTATTGGTCTAAAAGTTACCATGTAGGTTTCATTCCAGCCTAAATAGATTTATTCGTTTTTTGTTAAAGCAATGAAACTTAGGTTCCTATTCCCAATTATAGATTGACAGATGGTTGATATATTCTGTAGTTTTACATCTCGTTGGACGGTATAGAACCTCTTTCGTTACAGAAAATTAAAAAAAAATCGATTCTCCGTTTAGATTCATGACCAGTCAGTTCTGATTTATTTGGTTATTTAAATCTTCAATATAGTTGACTTCGTTACGATATTCAACCTCGTTAATGTTTTCGAATCCCCCATCCCTAGTTCCTACTTCAATAACTATTTAAATATTTAATAAATTATCAATACAATTTATAATTAGTTTACTAGATAGAAAACTTTTGTTTTAGATCCTCGATAATGCTAAATGCCATATTAGTCTAGCATACATGAAAAAATAAGGTTGTGCACCACTTAATATAGAAATAACTACCTAAATATTCCCTTTTTTCTGAATTCTCTGATATTTTAACGTAGATTTATAGATAATAGTTTAAGATAGAGGTAATCATAGCTTAACATTAAGACGACGTGCTGCCGTCGTGATATTTTTGATTCGTATTTTTATAAAGCAAAAGTTACGAATGACTAAGATTGCTTTGCTTGTGCAGGGCCGTGAAATGATTCTCTTCTTCATTTATTAATCACCTTCTTATTTTTACTTTCTTATTGAATTTTCATTCAAAAAACAATAGGCTTGATTTTAATTTGTTTTGTTTTTAATACTACTATTGAAAAACTTCGAAATCTTAATGTAAATTCTTGCAAACTGAACTTTATTTTTTTGAAAGGATTTGAAAGGCCCGGAGATGTCATACGAAGAGGGCGTTAGTGTATTATTAAATTTTCGGGGTTCTGAAGCGTCGGATTGGTATATACATATGTTTTTTATTTAAGATATTTCATTATCAATTGTGAGACGTTTGAAAGTTAGTAATATACTAGCAGCTGTGAGAGGTAACTGATGTGAAAACGCGACGCAGTTCGAGAAAAACCGTCCAGTTGTGGCGGCTTTTGCACCCTCAGGTGGCGTGAAGGCAAAAGTCGCATCAAGCGATAACAACTTCAAAGTCTCCAAATATAGAGACGCGATTCGCTTGAAGGCACGGGGCACCCGAGGGCGCACGAATGCAACATGTACATTTTATATTTTTGGATTGCTAACTTTAAGATGTTATATTTATATATGTATACGTAGTGGCGGATACGAAACCAGTATTTCGAAATGTATTGCGCCAAAAGTTTTGATGTATTAATTTTCCAATAAAATTCTCTCGTTTTCGTTGTCAAATGAATAGTTCGTTTAGCTAGTGGTCATGTATATATTTTTGGATAATGTGCACGATTGCTTTCGAAAGCCAGACGATATATATATAAGGGAAGGCCGTCAAGTATATGGTTGGAAAATATTTTTAATGGTGACGCAGAACCTGAACGCTGAAAGCAATTATATTTTTGTGGTACAAAATAACTCCGATTTTTAGAAAAAGAGTATTTTATTAACCACGCGGTCATCATGAAAACCGGTCGAATCATAGAATGCTTTTAGTGCCGCCGTAGATTGTGCTCCGATATCAACAAAAAATCTAAAAACAGCGTCCTAAGATTGTATTATTTTAGGGGATTTCATTACATTTTATCTGCCACTCGATTGCCGCTCCCTAGAACTCGCTACACTTTAATTTGAACAGCGAGAAACTGTTTTAGGCGGATCATGTACGAGAGTATTTTAATTAGTTAGCAGATTCAAATAGATATTATTTTCTTAGTGCCATACAAACTAATTTTAGAGAGGTTTACATAAGCAGATTCGGAAATAACTAGCGATTTTAGTGTTTTGTAATAAAACGTGTGATTTAAAAAAATAACGATCGGAGCACATGTTTATGGCTAGCGTTAGATTGACCACGGCTAAAAAATAGTGCACTAGAAGTAGGAATAGTTAGAGAAATTACTACGTATATATAAACGAAATGAAAAAAAAAAAGAAATCTTGAAATCTATACATAGAATTATGATATTAAATAAATTTAAACTAATACTTTTATTATAACAAGCTTGTTCACATTATAAAAAAACGTATTTAGATATATATAGATGTAAAATTTGGAATGGGACAAAAGGATATGGAATGAGAATATTAGTGAGAGTGGGGGGGCGTTATTAGTTTTTTGGGACTACTTTTTTACAGAATTTAATATCAGTGTTTACATAAAATATATTGTATAAGTATTAGCGGTATTGTTTTGTAGCTAAGACATCGATTATGTATTGCCAATTTTGTATATTTTTTAAATTCTGTAACATCTATTAATTAGTAAGATTCTTTTGAAATTAATTGAAAATGTGTAAGGCTGTGGTGGGTTTTACTTGGTATCGGTAGAAGAATTTATTACTAGATTGTTTTCTGTTTACGTAAAAATATGCTTTTTAATTATTCAAGTGATTATTATTTATGTTATTTAAAGATTTTGAGTTCACCATTTCTTGTTTGATGATATTTAAGTCAGTTGATTCGTACGTAAATGTTTAACTAAAATTTATTCTATGTAAACACACCGATCGTATTAAGTTAATGTGTTGTTTAAGCTGCGCCCGAGGCGGTTTAATTTGACATTGTGATATGGCTTAAATTGATTTTGTGTTAAAAAATATCGTTTATAGTTCAGAAGCATGAAGCCGCAGTAGCTCCGTTAATTTGACGAGTTGATATAGTTATTTATTTAAATTGTAATTTTAAGATTTCTTATGAAGTTTGATCTCACTATGTGTAGTTTGTTTTTTGATTAAACAAAATACAAGTTTAAGTTTGCTTTAAGCCTTAATATAATATTGCATATCAATTAGATATTATATAACTTGTGTTATCTCCTTGTTGTGTTAAAAATGTGTTTTTGCAGCCAATAATTGAGTTGATATAAAACCGTACTTATTTCATTGCTTTAATATAATTTTTTCCTTGATGTATGTATATATGTATTTTAATGCTGTAAACATATTTTCGTAGTAACACAAATACTGTTGCTTGAGATTTTTATATAGTAGCGTAAACGTATTTGATAGCAAATTTTTAATAAAGTTATTTTTTTATTATATAAATACTTATCTTTGTTTGTATGCGAAATGTAATCGTTAATTAGTTTCTCTTCATTATAGAGAGTGTAAAAAGTTGTTATGTACTGCCAGTTTGAGGTTCTAACACCAAATATTGAGAGTCGTATGTAAGTGCGGGAGTCACTCCTGATTGTATATAAATGTCCGTATCGATAAATTTTCATGTTTCCGTTTAATTAGCGTTTGTTTGAAATTATCGATACGGCTTTATTTTATGGTATTTGAGATTTAACGCGTCAATATTCATTCCGACCAATCACGCAAGTGAAATGTCGGTGACCAAGCCGCGTTATCGCATCCTGATTGGTCTTTTAAGATACTAGTCTGTTTTTTTAATTAATGAAATCTTATAATACGAATTAGTAATAAAATGACTTAATTTCTTTATAAGTGCTAACTATTGTATTATTTTTATTTTTTAGTTAATTAGTTGTCTTTATTTATAATTTATAGTTTCATTGATATCATTGATGACATTGTAATTGCAGATTTGTTACATTCCTTTGTAATATTCTAAGTTTTTAATTAGTTTTATCGACAAAAGTTTTCTCGCTTATATAGTTAACTGTAAAACTATTAATGATATTTTTCTTCGCGTTTACTTAAAAAAAATGTAATCAAATAAAAAAAAAATAGACTTTTTGTTTTTGGTCTCGGTGACGAAATGATCATATTCGCTGTATTTTTCATTCAATTATTGTTTAAATTCGCTTCACAGTTTTATGTCTTGTGATTATTTTTATATTTATGTATATAATATATACTTTTCATATATTAGTTTCAGCACAAAGCATATGACAGCAATCTATATTTGTCTGTGATTTAAAACTATCGCGTGTATGATCATTACGTAGTTGGCTATGGTATAATAGATCGTATTATATTGTGAGAAAGGTTGAAAATCGTGTGAGAAACGGTGTTACATCAAATAATATCTAGATGTATTAAAACAAAATAATCTTCCTTTGTAATTATTATAATCTATAAACACTACAGAATTGTGATTCAAAGCAATTTAAAATATTACTGCTGATTATTTTTCGTGTTTTCATTTATATACCTTAGCCCTTTAATATATTAAATAACTTGGATACTTATTTAATAAAAAAAAGATTTATATAACAAATATATGTTTATGTATCACAATGCAATAGAAGCTACGTGTCTGGCGCTAGATACAATGTCAGTTGCTATAAGACATAATCACCATTTCGGACTGATATATAAATGTTTAAATATACTATTAAAATACTTATATCAGTAAAAAAATAAACATAATATCCTATCTCAAGTCACGAGGTTAGCCTGTTTGTATTCCATTTTGCGAAGGCTAATTCTCAAAACGCTTTCCAATTCTGTTTCTATATCAAAGGCCCTTCAGTCTTCACAAATTTTCAGAGTAATGTACAGCTGACATTTGTATATATAAGACACTTAAAGTTTTACCCAGCCGTTACAGTTTAAGCATCAATAAATTGGCTAAGCTATAAACTATTATAATGAAATTACAAAGCAATCGTCCGGTTAACGTTTAGAATTAAACTTAGCTATTGATCCGATTATATTTTACGTTAACCGTCAATTATGGAAATGTCTGTCGTGGCCAACAGAATACAAATTATAAGATATTGTTCCGATAATTAAATAAACTTTATTGTTAATTTATGCAATGCTTATATTTTATCTTAATTATATTAAATAGTTCGATTTAGGATAATTTTGTTTATCAGGTATGGGTTTTCCTGATGGGTGGCAGAGGAGGTACCACTGGTGATATTTTGTATGGTGGCTGCACAAACGTAAACTGATGTTTAATTTGTGATGCATCGTTAAAGTTTGTATGTGGGAACGTGAGGTCCGCGATGCGTGTGACCAGAGGCGGATGCTCTGGCTTGGATGTTTGGTGTCCGAAATATTTAGCGTGATCGTCTATCCATTGCTGGACCTGAAAGAATAAATATTCTATTGATTAAGATATATAATTAGCCGTTTTGTCGAACTCTTTTGCAAGGAACAGTATTTTATTACTTAAATACCTTAAAAAATATATAAGTCTAGAAAATGTTGCAAATTTCGGACAATCATTACAGATATAAGTAGAAATAAACAGAAAAATTAGTGAATTTGTGCATCAAAATAAATAAAATTGTACTTACATAGTAACATTTGCAAGGATTTGCACATTCTTGAGAAGACATTGTGATTTTTTTATTAATTCAATTCTTTGTACTATTTTTAATTGAAAACGAATTTAAATGTGCGTCTGAACACCTCTCCCTTCAGGTTGTGTGTCAAAATGTTTTTGCCGACCTTTTATATATGAAGTCGATATAATCATTAACTAATTCTCTTACCCTAGGTTATGGTATCGTCTAATTTAATTTTGGTTTTAAAAATTAATGAGGTAGTTAAGTAATTATTTAAGAAGGTTTAGTCTCGTTAATATTTTTTTCTTTATAAATAAATCATTACAATCTGAATACAAATAAATAGATTTCCATTAATTACTTTGTTTTTTATCGGATTTTTTTTTTGTTATATTTTGAAGGAGCTTAAAAGTTCAAAATTACCAAAGACATGAAGGTTTTATTGTATATAAAAAATATAAAAATATGACTGTTTATAATATATTTTATTTAAGAGCATTTTAATTATCTTTTTGTCTGTACTTTATTCTTTGTTAAATTAACTTATAGTTAAAGTTATTTTAATAGGTATATACATATTTGTATGTACTTTTATCATAATATGCAAACCTCGTTCCATTGTATTAAAAACTTTTTATATGAAATTATTTTGTAGGTCACTTAAGTGCCTTTTGAGGTTTCACGTCACAACTTTTATCAATGATTTGGGAATATTTTAAGGACATGTTTTGCTTTTACGGCGTGCCAAGTAATTGCTTTCAAAATTATGGACAAAGTTTTGTTAAGCCTAATGAAAAATTATGTAAATCGCGAAATAAAGAATTATTTTTAGTAACACCTTCATGTGTTAGTACGTTAGAAAGATTATAATGTTATGACTCTTGTTTTATTTTCCATTAAAAACATAATTATTTAAACCAATATTTCATTATCGTCATCAGCATGAGATCTATCTGAGAAGTATTTTGAAATGTTTCTTGAAAATTATTACAAGTCTAGCTTTCACTTAAACTGAGTACTGTGTAACAAATGATAGAATAAATGTTAGTAAAAATAAATCTCACCTTTCAACTTGGGAAATCATAAAAATAAAACCGGTAGGATTCATACAAGCAAAAATATTTTGTCGAAGAAAAGGTTTACTGAGAGCATTATTTTTTGGTATTGTTAGGTAAGGTATTGTACCGATGTGTGATATATCATTTGATTTAAGTTAAAGGAAAATAATAAACATCGAACATTGATATATATTACTTAGCCACACAGGGCAAAAGAAAAAAATAATCTCATAATACTTAATACAATCAAACAACTGTTTATTTGGGGAAAAACTTTTTGATGACGCAACATACGTGACTTCCGCCGGGGGTATAATAATCTAGGACCCGCTCAGGTCATAATTCATATACAACATACAAACCTGACATTTCCTAGGTTCCTTTTTTCACTCACTCCTCTAACTTGCACCATTTCTAAAAGCTGTCTACACAAACCTTTTCAACGATGTCGTCTATTAAAATTCTAACTTTATGCATATGGTGTCCGCGTCCACTGATCATTTACCATTTAAATATAAAAGAGTTCCAACGTTATATAAAAGACATCGGAAATATCTCAAAAGGTGCCAGATTGTTACACGTCGAGCTAGTAGGATTTGAATAAGATTTTTGTATTTTTCTTACTATTTGTGTTA
The DNA here is from genome assembly GCA_018231745.1 of Danaus eresimus. Classification (NCBI taxonomy): domain Eukaryota; kingdom Metazoa; phylum Arthropoda; class Insecta; order Lepidoptera; family Nymphalidae; genus Danaus; species Danaus eresimus. The sequence goes on from DVQP01001993.1 coordinate 10,919, forward strand.
TCAAGTACTCAATAGCCACTCCCAGACTCAACACTTAGAAAAAAGTAGTTGTTTGGTCGGTCATCGGAGCAAAGACGTGCACAGTATATTCTGTCAGTGTCAAAGAAGGTTGTTATGACAGTGAGTTTGTTACGACTGACAGTAAAAAAACCGTCCCAGAAGACATTTGTTCTTCGTTGAGAACAAAAGACTATATCGAATAGAAGACTCTTCCATCGTATAAAGGGCTGTATCATTTGTTTATTTTTTGTTGTTCTTTCTCGAGCTACAGTTTTTAATTATAAAATTTTATTTACTATTACCAGAAAAAAAAACACGGAATGTCAAATTATATATAGCGAATAATTTAATAGCGTCTGTTTGAAATCAAAGCCCTACATCAAAAATAAAGCCCTCAACAGAATGTCAATTAAATTCGTTAAATGAATAAAGAAATAATGAAAATGAAAGAACGTCAGGATACCGTCGTTATGTAAGCTTTACTTACTCAAATATATGAATTCTCATGTTACAAGGACACTGAGACTTTTGTCTTATTTTCATTAAATATCACCAAACGATATATTCTTTGTCATTATTTTAAATAATAACAAACAAAAGGACCTAAAATTAAATGACAGAACCAGAGGGTTTATGTATTAATAACGTTTATATATTTTCATCAGTTATTTTAAATAATATGATCATTAATACATATCTTCGATATTTCTAAAGTCTCCGCAGTTTCATTTTAAACCTCGGTCTGGTCTCCGGTTGTCATGACAACCGCACGTACTTCAGATTCGTGTAATAGTATTTGATACTAAATATGTCCTTTTGAAAAATGCAACTTCATCAAACGATCTCTTACGTCACAGAGTCAAAAAGGAGGTTTTATAGACATTCTTTCATTAAACGTATTTCAGAGAGTTTCTATCGTTATTCGATAAATATAACAATATATAATTTTTTTTTTGTTTTAAGTCATTTTTTAACTTATTTTCTCTTATTTATCTCACACAAAAATAAAATCATATCTCAGAACCTACACTTATGTCGGAAATAACTCCGTCTTTTTTTTAAATCTGTTTGTGATAAGTCTCTTCTTAATGTTGTATTTTGAAGAAATATTAAATATAATTTACAATATAATGATGTATTAAAGTTACATCAGAAAAGAGAAAATCTACAACTAACCCCGCCAAAAACATTTTAAAATTGGAACTAGTGCTCCTCCTAAGCGGATTTTTCTGCGAGCGACCATTATTTTTGATACTACCAAAGCGACTTTATAGAGTAAGTATTAAAGTCGAAACTGGAATGGCAGTGTGTAGTTTTTAAATTTGCGTTAACCAACAAAGCCTATAAGAACAGAGATTTTAAATAAGGATGGCAGCTTATCCGTTTGGGCAGTATAGTGTGCACCTGTGCAGCTTCGCTTTTAAAAAGTCGATTCGATCAGATTGATTTGAAGGGCAGAGATAAGGAAAATTGCTTTCGGCTTAGTCTATAAACGAAAACGTATCAAAAAAGTAAAACATATCTGGTATATTTTTTTAATAAAATTTTATTTCATTAAATTAATTTTTTTTATTAAATTAAATACTGTCTAAAAATACTGCTATTACGTTTAATTCTAGTTTAAACATGCATTGGCTCATTTTATAATAAAGCTAAAATTATAAAAGTGTCGTAGATAATAATAGAAAAGTATACAATTCTCACCAAGTGAGGTTAAGTTTTACATATATCATTATCATCATCATCATCATCATCATTATCATAATCGTAATCATCATCAGCCTATTAGAGCCTAAGCTTGCTCAAGACTTGCTCAAGAAGGGTTGGTGATTTCAATTTCATAATTTGATATTTTAAGTTATTTCAAATATATTAATAGGTTTTTAATTTAAGGTTTAATAAGTTACATGTGCTTGTATATTAAATATTTTTAAGCATCAGATTATAAACAATTTCTATATAAATCATTAAACATTAAAGTAATACAAAGATATGTAATAAAACTAAAACTATAATATTGTTTCCGAACGATACATCTTAAATGCTGTAATAATATTTACTATCATACAAGTACATTGATAACATTTCACATGTAAAACATTCAGAGACCTTAATAAGAACGAAATACGGTACGTAATATCCGAGCTCGTATCTGTCACAGCAATATTCAGAGCTGTATAAAGTTTCTAATCTAACTGTATTTGTGATGTTTCTTCGAACGTAAGGCCTTTCACGCTCAATTTGCTATGTACATCGTTCAAGTTAGCGTGGTAGTTTGGGAGATAGATTTTTATGTTACACTTTAAGGCTGTTACAGACAGTGTTGGGATAATGGCCAGTGAAAATTTAAGTTTCGCGTACTTACCTAACTTAAATTATGTTCTATCTTAATCTCGAGACAGTCCTTGTTACATGGATTTTGTGATGTTACGTGAGGTGATTTTATTTTAAGTGGACGCATTTAACATCCTATATTATTCAATACGGTCCTTTCGTATGATGATATATTTAATTTTCGCAAGTACATGTTTAAGTGACACTAAGTTTTTCCTATACTATGGATTGTATACATAAGTGGACATTCTTACATTTCGTCTGCTCGTGATAACGTTGCTGTATAAGAACCGAAACGTCGAAATCGTGTAGATATAAAATATTTAAAAAGCAATGTATG
>DVQP01001994.1:0-13592 GCA_018231745.1 Danaus eresimus
TAAAAATAAATGCATAATATGGCTTACGTCTTAAGTTTTGAGATAATTGCAAATTTATAAAATGTTTATACCTAATGGAATATCAATATTAACATCAAAATCATAAGTAACTAAGTCTGACAAAGACGTTCAAAATGTTAAAACGTTTAATAGAGTCGCTTTAACTTAATGAATTTAAACATAAAAATATGTTTTATCTGTAATTTAAATATTGTTATCTTATTTTAGTATAGATTAGATAGGTATTTTATAGTTAATGCCTTCTGTATTAATGTTATATAAGTTAAAACGCTTCAGTATCTAACTTGCACCACTTAACATCTTGCTAACAACCACTCTGTCTTCACATAGATCAGGTTGTCGGTATGCAGGTCATTACACTGTCGTTTGGCAATACGCATTTTAATTGGGGAAGACCTAGAATCTAGAATAGTGCTATTGCGACACTTCCTTCAATTCGTTTTAATCTTATGTTGTCATTTGTTAATGTTATATTAGGTATATTAATGTTTTATTTTTATAAAACAGTTTTTGTACTCAATAAACTTATGAAATTTTCGTATTTTTTTCATTTAACATAATTTTTTGCAGCTTTTTTTATTACGCATTGTTAATAGGTTAGGTATGCAGAAAAAACTTAAGCATAACCCATCCAAAAACAAAGAAATCCTTGACATATATAGAATTATGGCTTAAGCATAAGACAAAATAAGGATGAAACTTTCCCATCGCATGACTTAAGACAATACGATGTTACTTAAGGCTTTCAATCAAGCGGTCTTTTAAAAGAACAATATCTCTCACGAATCCAATCAACACACGACACCAGCCGTGGAGATAAATATATTTTATATACACATATTATGTTTGTATGTTCGTCTTTTTATGTATTAAAAAATTTGCATAGTATTTCGTGTTTCTGACTTTGATTACAGCAGAGAATTTTATGCCTAACAAAAAATATTATTACATAAAATTAAAGCCTCTTTTACACTTTATCTTTTAATGAATGCTGTAGACATACAAACATTGAAAAAAATAATAATGTCTACGAATATTTTAACACTAAAAAAATAAATGAATATTATAGTATTTTATTTTATGTTCGTAATAATCGCGTCATATATTTTTATTACAACACTCATACGGTAGCAGAGCCGCAGTAAATGCTTGTTAATTGTTTTATTGCACAAATAAAACAAGATTGCATAAGCGATGCGGTGAATTTGCATTTCGGTTGCTGCTAAAAGGTCACACGCACAGACATACATTGATAATGAATCGCAAAATATTTGGACGGATTATACATATTATTTTTATGTATATATGTATATGTACGTTAAGATTAATGAATTTCATTAGTGGCAGGTGTTAAGAATAATGTAGTATCTTAACAAAATATAAATTACTTCTTGTCTGTTTCCTAGCAGCCATAAAACTAATTTCTCTTGAATATCATTAACTAGGAACACTTGATATTGTGTCTCCGATAATAATTAAAACTAACTATTAGCTGGTTGCTTATCTTGTTTGGGTAAGAAAGTGTTAAATTGAGACAATTATTTTGATTGCCTCCGGTCAGGAATGGTATAATTGCTGAAGATCTCGTGATTGCGACCCGTCCATTTGTAAGCAGAGATAAGAATATTTTTTTGTATTAAATGTTCTGTATGTTTTGTTTTTGAGTTCCTTTTGAAGATTTCACGACTACAACAGTGTTTATCAGATTGGTTTTGATCATATCTCAAGGATTTTTATTCTTCACGTCAATTGGCATATGGTGAAAAAATTCTAAGATTTTTTTTTTAGACATTTTTTTCGATTCATTCAATATTGCAATATTGTTACTTAGCGAGTTTTGGCCATTATCACAATTAGTTTTCACGTATGTTTTAGGGAAACAAAACCTTTAATGGTATCAATGACGTCATCGGTCATACGTCATAAAAAACAACTAATAAGTTTGTTTAATCATAGAGTTATAAAACACTCTACACATTTCAATTATTTTGGATCCTAATTATTGTAACAATTTTATTTATTTAATTTTCTTTGCATCATCAATCTAGTATATTATATGTATAACAAGATTATCTGTCAATTTGTATGAAAAGATATAAAATTAGGGCATCAGTAAGGTCACGGGGTCCCAGAGGAACTGGGGTCGGGACAATGGGAACAAATTACAACCGGCCAATTGAGGCCTGATCCCTCATTGTTTCCGCATATAGTGTGCACTTGGAGTCTATTTGATACTAGTTTTTTTTCGTAATATTAATATTATAATTCCCTTTAATTAATTTAAATTTTAAATCGGCTAAGTATTTTCACTAACAGAATATAAATACATTTCTGATTATTTTAACAGTTACTATTTTTGTTCCTGTATTTTTGTGGAACTAAATTGTGATTTAAAGAAAATGTAATAACTAAAATTTTACTTATAACAGGTTATGTAGTTAAAGCACGAAGGTGTTCAATAACACGATATAAATAAAACAAAAATGTTTCTCTATTTTTCGTTTTTTTTTCCAATTCAGATGCCTTAAGAACTAATGAATAGTATAAAAACGAAGCTCTGAACAGCCTTTAAAACCTTCAGATAATATCAGTGCATCTTGAATTCTATGCCCGGAAACTAAGAAAAAGTTTGTAACCTGACAAATAGGACCAACTTTTTGATAAAAGTGCATTTATTCAGAATGCGAACTATAGTATCTTCACCACACACCACACACTAAACCTTTGAAACTCTTAAGCTGCGTTAAAATTTACAGATTATTATTAAATGTTAATATAATTTACTAACGTTTTTAAAAATGTATGATCATTTTAATAATACATTATATATATATGTTTTTATCTGAGTAAAAATACAACAGGAATCTCTTTATCTTATATAATTTCAATATACATAGCTGTCATTTTCGAATGATAGGGCTGTATGCGGAAATTCATGTTATTGAAAGTGTAGTGAGGCGATCCATCATGGCAGCGCTTCCTTTGCTAAGAATATTGGCGCAAGATGCATGTTGCGCTGGACATTTGAACTTATAAATCATGTTAAAATATAAAACATGTTCCAGCAAATTGAAATGTTGATAACATCAATTTGTTTGTAAATATAATATATTTTTAAAGTATCAATACAGTTGAGACGCAGTTCTCGGTAGGTGCGATACTTAACGGCAATTTGTTCGCATGTGACAAAACAATTGTTCTGTTATCGAGTAGGGGAGTCGGCGGATTAATGCAATCAGGTTATTATTGCCTAATTATTCATTGTTTTTATTCGAAATTGTACATATTGTTCATTCATTCATTATTTATATCTGTATAAATAGAATACTTGTTTTCTCATAAATGTATGACAATGTTTGAAAACAGAAAGATAAGTATTAAATTAATTTTTATGTGTTTTATTTGGAAACGTTTTCGAAACGAAACCTACATTCAACATAAAAAAAATTCCACAAGTACTTTAAGTAAACTTTATGCATTGAATATAAAAAGCTGTCAAAATTTTTTGTAATCGCAATGAGTAATTTTTAATAATTATACATTTAATTAATGAGTTTTATTAAACTTAATGCTTAAGCATCGTTTCTTTAAGCACTTCCATTATACGTACAGGATATTAAGTTATCTGCTGTCATTATAATCTTAACTTTAGATCCAGTTTGTTACTAGATTTACATACCTATATATGGACGTTTGTTTAATGTTCCTGTTTGGAATTTAACTTGCGGTATTTTATTATATAAAATTATTAAAATTTATACACAATTTGGATTAATACTGAAAATTAACTCTGCTTTAATTGTTTTCACTTCATTGATAATTGGATTTTTTTTAAGATAATTAAAAGTAACACAAAAGTTTTGTATATTATCAGATATTTCAAATTTAATAGAAACAATATGTTATTTTAATGAAGTGATCTGATTTATTTATTACTAGCAGTCCATCCCGGATTCGCATGGGCTTAATATTATAATTAAAGAAAACTTGCAATGTTTTACAGTGAGTTTTTACACCTTGGGTAAGTTTATTTAAATTTTAGTAAGCATCCGTAATATTTTTGTAAATGAAACATAGCCTATGTCCCTCGGGAGTAGTGTAGCTTTCCAACTGTGAAAGAATTTTTTAAATCGGTCCAGTAGTTTCGGAGCCTATTCATTTCAAACAAAAAATCAAACCTTTCCTCTTTATAATCTTAGTATACATTAATATTTGAAGTCTAATTTAAACACCAACGTCTTCAAAATCGGTTCGGAGCGAGAGTATTCGAATGTAAGGAATCTGTTATTACATTTAAAACATGATTCTGCATCCTCGGACCCACTAACAGTAACTGAGTTTTGTTATTAGAGATTTAAAAATTGTATAACTTATATTCATTATAAGTTTTATAAATTTTAATGCTACACATATATTATATATATATTGTATGTAAAGTATCTATATATGTGTGTATGTATAAGATATATATTTTTAAAAGAATAAAACAAGCATTTGCATTGTCTTACCTGTGATGTCACTATGGTGATTTTATGAGAAACGAATAAGTCGAAAACAAAGATAAATTTAATAGAAATTAATTTGAGAAACATAAATTTTTTATATTAAATAATATTGTCACCCAATTAAGGGACGAGGGACAGAATAGGTTGTAAGCAAAGTATCAAGCGCCAACCCTACTTGGTTATAGCGTCCGTCAACTTTTAATTCGAGCTGATACAAACGCCGATCAAGCTGGGATTCTTAACACTTCACTCTTTATAAGGCACCGACTTAAATTAGTGTTTGCAATTGTACTATACAAGTTAACGTCGTTAAGGCTCGTACGCGATTGTCAATCGTCCCGATTTATCTGGTTTGTTATTTGAATGTTTGTTTTAAATAGTGTTTATATGTGACGTGTGAGAGACGCCATTATGATCGGATAGGGCTGTCGCTTTACGAGTTATGACGCAATTAACCGTGCACCGACATAGTATACGTGAGAAAGTAGCAACCATGCTACATCTTATGATGTCCATATGTGTTGAATTAAAATAATATCATTAAACAAAAATCTTATAATATGAATATGGATGTTTGAATTATGTTAATTTTGTTAATTTTTAATTATTCCCATGTTCAAGATTCCAGTTTATGACTGTGATAAGATGTATGAATGATGTATCCTTTAGTTGAGATACAATCGATACAGGGTGTGGCGAGATGTAGCGGTTCCTGTCGCCAATGAACTGAACTACAAATGTACATAGTTTGCTTTTATTTTATATGTAATATTTACCTTTATATAATTTGTACATCATGTATAAATTGATTTTAAAATAAACATTCATTTACTCAGTATATAGCCTCTATATTTTGGTATGTACTGAAAACGTAATAGTGTTACGAGCCTTATAAATCATGAAAGTATTTCCTTAAAATTATTTAATATTAAATACATATAATTACATAAACTAGTTTAGCACTTACGCCTGCATGTTCACATATGTGAACATCTACGAAGAATTTTAGCACTTGTGATTTAGGAAATAAGGGTTATATTTTATTATAGTTTAAATCATATTACATTAGTTGCCCTTTGTACAGGAAAGTCAGCTTGAGTGATAGTGTGATTGCCATAACATTTCCTATAGAAATAAGGGCTTATTATAAGATAACTGGCATTTACCTTAAGCTAGTATTATGTGTAATTATTCTAGAAATACATATGTGTCTTGTTGCTATTTAAAGTATGAAATATGCCCTTTCTTGTTTCATCGAAACAAGGTGATTAATATAGAGATTATTAAAAATTAACATATATTATTTTTATAAAATACTATCAATAATAAAAGTCAATGTAAAATGCAATGTTGTATTGAAAAATTTATATATTTAAAGTAAACTTATGTATTTCGTAAAAAAATATATCTTTATCTCAATTTAATTAAAATAGATCCGAGTGCTTTAAATCGGTGCTTTAAGAGACTTGAGAGTATGTAAATGGACTTATACATACATCGATCTGCAACGTACTGTGATTGTGAAGATACACGATGCTGTCATATCCAATGGCATCGACACAACAATTTGTTATAATTCATATAAACACACTGATTATTTAAAAATGAGTATCGTTTGTGCTTTTCGTTGTAAACGTACAAGAGATTTTAATTAATTTATATATAAAAAATAATTTATTATAGGCGAATTCGTAAAACTTTTAATTATAGATTTTTTTTAATGTAATTAATGTAACGCATGTTCAATGAAATAATGTAAATCTTTATCATAAAACATACAATTGCAATTCGTTTAAAAAATATTGATATTGTAGATCGTATAAGAGAGTTTATTTCTGTTAGAGTAAATTTTATATTTATCGACACACTATGTCATTGGACATGACATTCAAATACGTGTGGGAGCGTCTTGTATCTGCTAGTTTTTACCTTTGGAGATACGCTTTTGTTATCTTGCTTCGTTACCATTTTATGTATGTTAATAACAAATGTATGCGGTTTGAGGTCTTCTAAGGATGTCTAACGGTGTTATGGAAATACTAGATTTATTTCCAATTTGTATAAAAATTTATTCCAAGCTCTCTATGGTAATATTTGAGCTATAGTTTGGAAGATTGTTATCGCTATACAAGAATTATTAATATTTTTTTCCAATACAAATTTCAGACGTATTAGTAATTATTTTCTATTATTATTTTTAGATCGTTATTTAAATTTGTTTAATTTAAAAGTTGCATTTTTTATTTTTGCTTTGAAAATATAACTTTGTATTTTATACATTGTTGATAATCTACTACAAACATTGTTTTAAACAGTAGCAGAGTGAGTTTGTAAACAAAAATTATCAAATTTATTAGTATATTTATGTTGTTACAACATAATGGTACACTTAATTACAGCCATATCACACGCTTATACCAAGTAATAAAACACTAATAAAACGTAACGATCTCAACATTGTGTTTATTTATTGGAGTTGGTAAGTGTCGTGATTGCAATACAAAGTCAATTATTATCTAATACAGTAGCTGGCAATTTCCAGTGGGCTAGTTGGTAAATAATAAATAATTCCAACAACACAACAGGTTTCATTAAGACAGCAGTAAATCAGGCTGGCTGGGAGGCGCCCGCGCAATCCTACAATCATGTACGGTTTGCAACTTGTTTTCATGCAACCAATGTTTATATATTAATTATTCGTTTACAAAATTTTGAGTGGATCATATTTTTTCCTCCATTTTGACTCCACACTCATAAATTTTAATGCCTATGAGACCATCTGTGTCAAATGCTTAATGAAGTTACTAAATGTCACCCTCAAATGGCCATGAAAATGTTTTCCAAAACTATATTCGGTCGGTTTAAATTCCTTGACTGTTTTTGGTACTTTTCTATATTATTTAATACTAATGCCTTAATTTTGCATTCACAATGTGTCAAAATCTTTGTGTCTTTATAATTTAGAATCAATAATTTCTAAGTAAAGTTTTCAGTACATAAAAACAACGCAATTACATGATCTTTGCATCTTCAAAACAAATAATACCTTTTTATGTTTTTATATAAGGTCTAAAATTACCTAGCAGACAGAACCTTAAATATTGTCAGACAATATTTTGAATACATTTATTACTGAGGATAAAAAGTTGTATATATATACAAATACACATTTCCTAACAAACCTATTTAGAATAGAACTTTCAATAATTACGGAATACTAAAATATTCTTGCTTGTACAAAACAATAAGAATTTATATAAAATCAATACTATACTTTTACAGCATTTATTTGTAGGATCAATGGTAAACATATTTGTTTAAAAAGTTTCACTAAGGTGCACAATTGTTAGGATAAGTCATAATGCTAATAAAATTAATTATTTGTTATATAATTGTGTTGTTAATGTTAAAATCCCATTCATTGTGCAATTTTGTAATACTTAAATCATTAACTCCACTTGCTAATTGTTGAGCTTCTAACAGCTAACTTCCTTTATTGCTAAAATTACTGAACGTAAAATATTCCCTGTGTGAAACACGAACTCAGTGAGGGGAAATTTATTATTATAACCTCATTAAAATCTTTGCAACGGAAATGGCTTTCTAAGAAAAGAGCTATGTTATGCTGCGTTACGCTTTGAAGGCTTTAATTGAAATTAACAAGGACTATGTTATGAATAAGTAGAATCATTGCTTATTATTCTTTTATTTCTTTCTTTCTTTCTTCATATATTTATATTCATCATGAAAATTCTTACATTATATCTTTTTCAGGTCCTTTGAGTCAGAAAATAATATTAAAGAGTACTCAATCTTATTCGAATCTATCAAGACGTGTTATACTAAAGTATGTCGTATTAAATATATATACCAAAAAAAGTTTTTAACATTTATAAGTTTAATGTAAATAAAATGTTTTATTTTCTGCTAACAGTACACAGCCTCTAATGTTTTTAGATATTTGTATAGCACAGTGGAAATGATTATTAAAGAATACGCCTTTGGCCCGCAACTCTAACGGATTGATGGACACCTATTTTAACTAAATTATTTAATAAACATATATCATATCTTTTTGTTTGTGACGTGAAAACTATATTTTTTATAATACGAGGATGTAACTTTTTACCAGGATAGCTATAGTGTCAGTCTGTAATTAATTAATACGTTGAAATTATGATATTTTTCATAATTTGATTAATTTAATTTATATTAATTTAATATATACGAAAATACTTTTATAACAAAAGTTTTTTTTAGTATTTTATTTGGTGTGTATTTAATGTTTTCTAATACAGTTAAAGCTATTTGTATATAATAAATAATGATGTAAAAGCATAACGAAATGCAATAAATTAAACACAACGTATGTGACCCCACATTTGACCCAAGATAAAGGGTTAATCTTAAAGGGTTGCCCTATAAATCATGGTATATGGATGGTAAGGGCTGTAGGCATTAAGAAAATATATAATTTTTCTTTAATATAAACATTAAATATGAATATTTTCTCAGCATCGCTAGTTTACGACATAAGATAAATTAATAAGATTATAGCTTTCTCTGTAATAAATTAACTTTACTATCAATTTGTTATTGAGAATAAAATTATTTTCAGTTTTATACGAAGATATGAAGTTTTTTTTATATGTTTACAGTTTTTAGTATGTAGGCATAATGTTTATAAAAAATTTCCGAGTGACAGCCCTAACTGTTCAGTAGTATAATAACTCATTTCGTTGACACAGATGGCGTTGTTGTACATCAAAATGGCTGCGGATTACTGTCCAACATGATTTATTTCCATCAACTTGTATATGTAAATTACGTTCTTCTTTAACATAAAAATGACGTTTTTGACAAATATGACGATCCTTTTTAATATATATTTTTGTGGCTGTACCCGGATATGTTAATTGGTAGTTATTATAAAAACTATACAAAATAATGATATATATTTTTTTTATTTATTATAAGTAGAGATGGTAATAGAGTCATCCTTAGATATTTTTGTTATTTAGTATCAAAAACAAAAATAAAAAATTATTACAATTACATAAATAGCAGGTTATCAAACACATCCTGTATTTGTCAAAATAAATGTAGGGTTTTAACCCTTTGATATCAATTAATCGGCCCAATTTATGAGTTATTGCACGGGGCCCTAACAGGGAATATTTGATGAGATGGGTGCATACCCTAATGCATGGGAATTTGAAATAAATCATAGAATTTGGTATCAATTTACGATTTCTACACCATTTATATTTATATATAATCTCTTAATAACTTTATAATTTTTTTGATGCAGATGATCAAATGAATTATAATTAAACAAATAAAACACTTATATTAAATTGTATATTATTAACATTATATAACTTTCGTACTATGTTGAGGCTGTATCAATCCTCAATACTAACTCAAAACACCCAAGTATATTTAAACTGTAATAAATCATGCTTATTGTCAAAATTCGCTTGACATTTCGCGTCGCCATATTGTAAACGCCCCTCAGAAGTCGGATTATTGAATAATTAAGCAGTGAACTTTATTAAAATCAAAACTGAATTAAAACAAGAAAATTAAACCTAATTCTCTCTAATGCGTTTCTAATGGGGTCATGGAATCGCTTTTTAATAATGCATTTAAAAGGGCGGTGATGGTTGTAAGGAATTTGTACTTTATCACGTTGTTATAGAGTCTTTATTTAATTTCGGATTTATGATGTAAATCTCATGATAGATAGCCGTCTTTTGACATGTGCTTTCATTGTAGATTGAAATCTATGTAGATTTGAATCTAAGATTTCGTCTGAACAACTGTTAACTGTTAAGTACACTGAGCCTTTTGACGTGAATGCTGATGATAAATAGTTTTTATTGAAACTTTATGTAGTAGCAGAAGTTCAATAGTATTGAATACAACTAAGATTATTTGTATTTAATTGATACTTTATATACATATTAGGGATTTGCAATAAGAAGAAAATTTTGGAATATCTTTCAATGAGAATATTTTCAATTGAATTCAACAATTTCATATTCAGTACGCCGAACGGTCTTCATTGGTGGACAAACTGCGCTGTAATTGGTGATTGACATGTGAGAATTTCCTGATGTGCTTCTACTTCACAGACGTATAAAAAATTAGAGGGTTCGTGTAATATTTGTTATGTAATTTTATTTGTTTAGATTTATTCACGATGTAATATATATTAAAATTTATTGTTGGGCTGCAGTAGTCTTATTTAACTTTTTTTTTAGATTTTTGTACCACAATAACAAGTCTGTTTGACTGTAAATTTGAATATGTTATATATTATATCATCAGGCACGTTTAAAACAAATTTTAATTATATTTTGTTTGAAATCATTTATTTCTAGATCTGAAAGTAAATACGAAAACTATAATACATTAAAATGTTTACTCGCAAGAATTTTAGATATCATTATGAAAAATTATAATCTCAATATAATTATTACCTTTATTATTTATCCAATTATGTAAAATCTTTATATATAACTTATAAACACTTATTGATATAGTCAGTTTAAAGCCAATTTACGACACTGTACTGGTCGAAATGTTCATAGGTCTATAACAAAACTTCTAATATGGATGTATCGTATATTCAGTTTCAACGGATTCTCTCTGTATGGGAAAATAATAGCGAATACAAATCCTAGACCAACCAGATCTAACCTGAAGGCCTCCGACAATCCAGGATCCATATATTATACAAAGAAACCAGCTTCACTTACAATAATATATCTTAATATTTTTGTTTGTCACTCAAAGTAAGATATTTCTAAACACTAACTAACTTCGTGAACGGAATGCCACCATCATATTACTTAATAAAATAAAACCAGTTAGTCTATTTACAACTGTTTATGTGTGTTTATAGTGTAACTATTTACAAGTGAACTCATCTGAACCGAGCCTATTTTACGCAACACTCTTGTCCATAGTAAAGATAGTTGTGACTAATTAATTTCCTGCAGATTTTAAGAAAGTGTAGCCGCTCTAGCCGCACCTCTGTATACGTATCCATTGTCAATCCGATGCGGTTTTTTTATAATGTCGTCTATTTACAGGCTTGTTTTATTGTGTGTTAAATTCTTTTTTAACATGTAAATAATTAAATAATGAGAAAAGTACATAAGAAATATAAAAAAAGGCATAAATAATATATTTTTAATTATATTTTATTATTGATTAAATTGATTGCTGTCTCAAAATAGTTTGTTGAGTTTGATAGGATGTAACATATTGTCAAAAAATTTATATTTTATAAAGTAGTAAATGAATAATATTAAGGATGCTATTGGGTTTTACACATGATCTAAATGTATAAATTGTCTATATTTAAACTACATTTTATCTACAAGTAACAAGCAACTGTTTTTGCATAAGACAGCACGAACTCCTTATACGAAATACATTCAGCTTCTTTAGCATCAAGTTAAACAAACTACGTCTAATCACATCACTGGTTTGTGATGATCTAAATAAGGCTTTGAGGGCTTGTTTTCAAAATTAAAATAAATTTTAATACGAGCTAACAACAAGGTGATCTATTTAATTTTTCTAATTTTACTTACATTTTTTAAATTTCCATTCATATATAATACATATAATATACTATATAGTATACAATGGAAACAAATCCACATGTGCAGAACTACTTAATAGTCTCTGTATCGCCTACTTTAGATGCTAATTACGTATGGGTTGCCTACAATCTATATTTCAAGATTGCTAAAGAAATAACTACTCCATAAGTGTCGATAATTCTATTATAGAAAGGCGTATTATAATAAATGTCGTGATTCATTTCGTTATGTAATACATCAAAAATACGTTTAGCATGTACGAGTGTTAATTATATATTTACCTGTCTGTGTGTGGGTGTGATATTATTACTCAACCAAACAAAACTGATGCAACTTTTTTTACTACCTCCTGTATACTTTTATCAAGAAAGCTTTCTTTAAATTGATATGCTATGTATAATTTAGAATCTTATTATAAATACTTATACACGCGAGTGACAAGGTACAATTTATGCACGGGTAAATATTTTAATATCCCTATTTAACTAATTCGACGAATTAGATAAATTCTCATCGGTGTGTGATTTTTTCATTGCGTATGATTACATAATGTATGTTATATTGTAAATTTGTTTCTGATATCACCAATACTAGCTTCAACGTGAACCAGACAAAGTACTCGCTAAAAGAGAAGAGCCAATAATTACTATTTTATCTCTACCAAACGGACATTGCGATTATGTTAGACGATTTTCAACCTTAATGAAACATGTATAAATGTTTTGTTCTGCTAAACAGACGATAAATATAATTTTGTATATTTGTAATGAGGTATAGCCAGTCTCATCCATCAGTAGCCTATTACCGAGCGTTTGTTCAAATGTTGGCAAGCTATTACATTTCTTTTTATTAGTCATCGGAGTGTTAGGAGAGCTTGGCATTATTTTCTGCAGTTTTAACTTGAACGTTTGATACAAGACAAACTACGATCAAAACTCTATCAAGTTCAATAACTAAAATTCATGTTTTTTTACTGAAATTACAAATGGAACAACATTTAGTCGTAAGGACATCATTTTCACTGTATTGTATTTTTGTGAATATTTATTGTTTTGGAACAACTGATAAATTTTTTACAACATCTTATGAGTTTATATTCATTTAATTATAATTATTTTAATAATTGTGTCCATGTTATAACTCTTCGATAAAAAAAATAATAAGAATTGTTTGTCATGGTGTTGAGATTAGTAAAAATAAATTGTTTCGTGAGAAAGGTGTCTATCTAGGGTAAATTTTTCACATAGTTTTACGTGACGTTTATGCATGTCCAGTTATAAATTTAAAAAAGACAAAAAGTAATACGTTACTCTCAAAAAGATATAGATTTCGATTGCCAAAGTGTTTTTTGCAAAGGCTTAGAACAACTTAAAACAACAACCGGTTTTAAAACTATGCAATGTCACAAATAAGAATTAAATTACAAGCAAATTCTTTGAATTATTTT
>DVQP01001995.1:0-13589 GCA_018231745.1 Danaus eresimus
TCTTTAAAACCTCATCATACCTCTTTAAGCACTATAAATAAACTAGGTACATCATGATTAAAAGAATCTCGGTAAAATATATTCAATATTTTAAATTGCATCTTCAACATCTACTTCATGGAATATTCGTTTACTAAGCAAGAACTATACACGAGGGAAATGTAGGTACTACTTGTTTCTTTGGCTTTAAGTTCTTTTTTAACGAACTGTAACATTTTTTTTAATATTAAGATTTTAAATACACCAACTTATTACAATTTTATGATAAGTAAAATATCTACATTAAAATATAAGTCCCAATGAAAAAAAACAGCATCTATATAATTTTATTACAAAAGTATTCTTTAGAAAGAATAAATATTTTTAGTTGAGGTGATCACATTTTAAACATGTACTTCCAAGATAAATTTGACATCAACTTGTCTTGTGGCAGAACATCTATTTTTATAAAAAAATAAAAACAAGAGGATACATGACTCATATTGATATAAACAATCAAAGCCTTCGAGAACCTACACGATAAGGCACTTGATGATAAGATAAAAAGATAAACTCCGATAGAACACAGTTCATACATTTTTAATAAACTATTAATTTTATTATTTTATCTTATATTAATTTTCTCCAGAGAAAATAAAAAAGGTATTGGTTTAAAATTTAATAAAAAAATATTATTTTGTATTTAATTATTCTGATTAGCAAAAATTTAAATTAGGGTGATCTTTGTCCAGCTATACTTTAGGGTTTGCATTTTAATTTAGGAACAAACATTACTGCACTTATAGTAAATTGGTTAAGTAATAATGATATTAATCCACGCCACTCTAGTAATTGAAGGACACGAAGACGCCATAAGATTGATGGTATTAAAAATAAAGATTTTGTATAAAGTTATATTTTTACTTTATAATCTTTTATTTTATCTAATGATATGTTGTTAAAAGATAATCTATCAGGGCTGAGATGGCACTGATTACGTGGAACTCATATCTCAGAACAAGTTAATATAGGAAGATTACAATTGAAATGAGATTAATTTTAGTTTTAATCAATTATTTTTATTTATAAATATAGTGAAAGGGAATGAAGGTTTATTTTTATGTAAAAATAATAATTTAGAAATAAACATACAATACATACAAAGGAAAAAACATGAACGGCTTCGATAAATTTATCTAAGACACAAGATCACACTACAAGAGTACCTAAGGATATTGAATATTTTTAGATCTGTAAGGACGATAAGATACTAACAAAAAATAATTAAAACTGTTTAGTATTGAATAGTATTTTCATGCCTCGGATGTAAATAAGCTCTAATATCTTCTATTGTAACTAGACCTGTGTTTACTGATGTTTTCCACGGACCAAGATTTTTATACTGACATCCGCTTCGAATGCTCAAGATGAATGAGACTGCGTGAGAGCACTATCTGATTAATCCTAAGCTAGTTCAAGTTTTTATCACAGCGAGAAGTTGAAGTATGTATTCGTATATTTAATATAATATAATATTGTGTTAAAATTACATCGGAATATATATTTTTGGTCTATATATATTATAAATAGTGCAAAATAATGCTTCTAACGTTATAACAGAATATTTTTGAAAACTAAGCATACATTGCAATTTTCCCAAAATATTTTTATTCTAAATAGATATATTAAAACAAATAATAAATAATAAAAGAATGACATAACAGTTAAAAAATATGATGAAAAGAGGACGTTATTCAATAAAAATATTGAGAGTTCTATTCACTTTTAAACCTCAATGGAATCATATCATATCGCAGAGCCATTCAAAGATTTCCCGATGCGAAATGTCCAGTTTTTACGCACAAAAGGAATTTGTTCCTGGTTACCAAGGCACGCCACTCGTCCTGGTCACATACCTTGCCATCATAAAATGTAAACGAGCTCTGATGCTACTCTCATAAACCATTGGAACAATTACAATTCATTCGTATACAAAAGCCAGTGTCAATGAAAACGTTGGATGTTTTTTCCTTACTTTAACGGGAGGTGGTCATTAATGACCAGATAACAGTTATATAATTCAAAGGGTTCAAAACTATCATATATCGAAATCTTTATGTAATTACTACTATGTTTTTATAAATTTTTGATTTTTTTTTTAAACTGGAAGGCTGAGAACATTTGCTTTGGACTTCATATCACATTCTTTCATATGCATCAAGAGTATCATAATTTGCCAGGTACGGAATCCTAAAATTCTCCAAAAAACATAAAAGTCCCATACACGAGAACGCTTGTACGGAAACTTCGATTCGCGAATTTGACTCACACTTGACTGTTTTTTATGGCTTCAATAAAATATATTATGCTCGCTTCTGGTTTTCAACGATGAAAATTTTTACCCATTAAAGTGCTTGTTAACTCTGTTATTGTCTGTTTAATTAATTATTATATTTCAGACTTCATCTGGCCACCCAAGTTTTTCAGTACAACAAGTAAAACAAGTGCTGTCGTGATCTCACATAATAATAAATATTTGGAATAACTCTTAAAATATATTAAACTTTAATTTTGATTCACTACTTCTGAAGTTAGCAGTATAAGTAATAATTAGTTTTGGTATATATTATTTATATAATTAAATAACAATTACTAAGCTTTTTATGTGAAATCAAAATTGAAATGTAGTAAAAATGTTAGGAAAATAATTCCGTAGTTGAACATAGACAAGTCGTACATCCAACTGTACCGTACAAACATGTGCATTTAGTAATATCTAAGTAAGCAATACCTTCTATGTAGTCTATTTAGTTTTGAAGTAGTATCATTACTTAGATTTAACTTTTATCGAAATGGGATTACTGACGCTAAATTTAACTGAGTCGACGTTCAAGGAACCGATGCCCCATTGTCGTGCCTGTTAGGATTCTGTTACACTTTTAAACACTTTTTACACTTTTCATGGTACGTTACTTATGTTCCCTTTGTATTCTCAAGTGACCGTCCGTCTGTTTCGTTTTTATTAGAACTGCCAAATTATTATTTATGACTTAAAATATATATATTTTTTAAAAATCATCACGTAGTACTAATTTCTTTTACTCGACGTATTATTTTATAAAACACATAGTAAAATATCCCATCTTACAAAACCTTCACGAAACAGTTTTCAAAAATCAATAAAAGGAGATCGGACCACCTTGTTGAAAATAAGACATCAAACAAATTGAAACGATCAAATGCACAAGCATTAGAATCGTCTCTAACAAATAAATAACTCGAATCCCGTATTGAAAATTAGACATGGTGTTCTAAAAATATTTAGTTTTAAATAAAATAAAATGAAAAAAAAACTTTCATCAAAATAATATATATTCTGATGTGAAATAATATAAAAAAGCTGAGAAAATTACAATTTCTATCTTCTATGGACATTGATGGGAAAGAAACTAATGAAATTTCGACTGTCGTTTTCAAATCACGATAAATTCTTTATTAATTATATGCATTAATTAAATCGGTAACGGTATAAAATACATAATTCGTGATATATACTGATTAATATCTCTTAAGATTCGTTAAATATTTATATTATACGAACTTATCTTAGCAATAAAACATGACTGACCAATTTCTTCAGAATAAATAAATAAATGCATTATATTAAGTAATGAGCATTTATTATAATTTAAAGTGCTTTTATCTATATGATAACAGAAATTAGAACATTTAAACCAAATATTACTATAATAGCAAAATGTTATATTTGAAAGTTCTATTAAATTTCATGAAATATTTTTTCATATAAATTACCTCTAAAATACAAAAAGCTGTCACTGAATGTTCAATCACAAAGGCCACCCAATACAAGCTTATCCCGGTGGTCCAATCCTCAAGATGATTAAATTAGGATACGAACAGATATAACATGCAAAATGATATACAATGAACTCCGATCTCGCATAATGAAGCAATCAAATACTATCCATTGTAGCGAGATCCACGTCGAATCGAACGCAGAACTTCGTGTAAACTCCAAACAGAATAAATGCAATCTATAGATTTCAAAAGTAAACCAGGCTCGGACGTTTGCGTTAACGTTCCGCCGATACGGTTGTCCGCTTTGCATACGATAATCCAAGGAATACTTACAAAAAGTTGTTGAATTTTAAAATCCTTCTCGAAAGCAAACATTTGACGTTTTAAGGGAAATTGAGCGGAAATCTTTTTGTCGGTTTTGAGATTTAGATTGCGTATGTAAACACTATACATAATACATAAATTCGTACCTCAAACATTTTATCTTCATACCTTACGCTCTAGAGTTGTTTTAATGATATAGCTAATAAGAACAAATCATATAAATTGAATGTTTGCAATGTGTGACAGACTGACGCTTAACAAACGAAAGGTTTAATTCAATCGTTACATATATCAGGTCAGTAGCAGCTTCAGACGGGATATGATTTAAGCGATCATCAATATTGATTTACATCATCCTACAGCCGATATATTTTACCGGCTCGTTGTGAAGCCGTCGATATAGCGCCTTTGTTCGAAGTCGAGTTAGGCGTCCATTGTGAAGGACGACAAAGAAAGGTATTTTATAACGATCATAACTTGACGCGTGGTCAAATGTGTCCAAGCGTTAAGGATTTATATCAATATAGATTTTTATTTGGGACATTCCGATTATATTTAAATATTTTATTTGTCTGATTTAAAAAAAATCTATATTATGTTTTTTTTATGATTTAATCCTTTTATAAAACGAAGTAACAAATTATTTGGATAATTTTATAATTACAGAACAAATAATCCGACCACTCTGAGCCACTACTATATAAAACATTAAATAAAAATCTATTAACTACTATTGAAACAATAAACTGTTGGAATATAAAAATATGGCTTATGAATATAAAAAAAAGTCTCCACAACTAAAGTCGGCAACGTGTTTCTTTAAGTAATATACAGGTTTGCCCTAACTGCTTTGTGGTATGTAGTCATTGTATACTAGAATGTTAATTTTATTTATTAGTGTCTATTATTTGTCAAATTGCATTTGTGTCGGCAGGCGGTGCGTCTTAATGTTATTGACGCGTTAAATCGATTTACTTTTATACTTTCCAGGTCTCTACCTACGTCTTTCATAGATAAACTTAAAAAAAATATTGACACGAGAAATGGTTTTAGCTTTTTATCTTTATATCAACAAAATTAATTGAACTATTAAATACTTAATTTAAAACTACTTTGTTATCCTTATTAGATAATGTATACCATAATATGGGGTAATATAAAGAACTTAATCTGTTAGACCCGTTTTAACCCTTTTCTGTTCAAAAAAAGGCTTTAAAATATTATCAATAACGATTTTAACTTAACGTTATTATCTTTCATTGTTAGTAAAACACCCTGAGATAAATAGTATCGCACCTTGTATCGGCCAGTTAGTAGATAATGTAGAACAGTCGATATTGGTCAATGACTAGCGACTTGATCCCCTTAGTCTTAATACACACGGTTACAAACAATAAAGAACACATAACGTTAACGAAATTTTGTAAATAAAATTTGTCACTTGTTTTGCATACACAAGAAAAAAATTGCAATATGTTTTATTTATTTAATATCATGCAACTTTTCAATATTCTTGATTAAAAAAGTGATATAATTAATACATTTATTTTCTGTGGATAGTTATTTAAATAGTTGTCCGATTTTAAGAGGTGTGTATCGTTCCACCATCTGCCTAACGTAATCAAAATAAAAATATTATTTTATTAGATTTATTCGATAGTGACCGGCAGATGTGTTACCACGCGTTCCTTCTATTTTTATTCTCATTGTTTGGTCTCAAAGGGTCAATATCTTTGCTTCCGTTCGATATTCGGTCTTATTTTGTCTGTAAACATCTTAAGTATCCGTCAATCATAAAGCCTTTTGCAGAAATGGACAAAAACTCAACCCTATCCGGTGCTTCTGTTATGTCAATACTTTGCATGTTGGAAACTGATTCAGCATATAGCTTTTATAAAATTAAATTAATTAAAAATATACTTTTACAACTTTACTTTTTCTTTCTGTTAAAAAAATACAAGATATTAAGTATAATTAAATTCATATCAAACAATTTATAACATTGGAAATGGGTTTTGATCACTGCAAGAGATTAATATTACATATTCACTGATCCAAAATGACACTGCTTATTAACTTAAGACGTATATTTTAAACCAGCTTTTCGCCGTAATAAGTAAACATTTTTATAAAGCATTCCGCAGACACATTAATATGATACGTAACTTGATCGGATCAACAATATTTACGCCGGCCGCCAACCACTTGTCTTTTTAATGTATAAATTAATTTAAACTGACCTTTGAAGCGTGAAATTCCCTATCCATTACTTGTGAGACAGGTTAATATAGAAAAGTCCTACTTAAAGCGAAATCCCTGTATTCCTAACATTGCTTCTGGCCCTCACGACTTGTTTTAACGTACTTTAGAGCAATTACAAGAAAAATAAAAGGTCCTAGAACTATTAAGGGTTCGGTTGGTATTTAAATAATGTCGGGATAAGATTTTTAATGAATATTTTCGTAGATTAAACAAAGGTGTGAAATTTAGTTTATGAGAGACAACGATTATTTGATTTCTTTTTTCATTTTGTGGCTTTCCTATAGAAATGTGATGACGCGAGAGACATTAACTTTCCCTTTTTAATACTTGCAAAGCAAAGAAGCATGTGGATGCAAAATACATTAAAATGCTTCCTAAATAATTAACTAAATAATATTAGAAAATCCTATTTACTCTTAATTTAACACATAACAAGAGCGAAAAATTCTCAACGAAAGAAATATTTAATTTATTTTACAAAAGGAAAGACACTGATGAGTTCTTTAACAATAAATAATGTATCGTGCTTTAAGGATGAATTCTCAATATTGAGTAAAAATATTT
The DNA here is from genome assembly GCA_018231745.1 of Danaus eresimus. Lineage (NCBI taxonomy): Eukaryota > Metazoa > Arthropoda > Insecta > Lepidoptera > Nymphalidae > Danaus > Danaus eresimus. The sequence continues at coordinate 6,949 of DVQP01001995.1, forward strand.
TACATATTATAAGCCTCATTAGAGCTGAGTGCGAGGAAATTTTTCATTTTAATTCGCTGTTAATTAAAAGAACGGGAGACAGCTTTAAATTTAGCATTTCTTATTCAAAGATTCCGTACATTTGAATTAAACTTTTAGAGCAACATATAAATCAAAAATGTTATAGTAAAAGGACAAACCTCAATTTCTTTATTTGAATGTAGGTTTTTTTCATCAATTTGTCAAGCGGTAAAGCTAATTTTGCTTAATTTAGCTCAAATGGGAAGTAGAGCGTTCTGATCAGGTAATATATGATAGCTTTAATTATAACAAGAAATTAACACAAGGATAAAATCATTGCTTATAATATTTGTCTGGGTTAAAGTTTATAGAATTATTTTCAACATAACATACGAACTTATACCTGCAAGGGAATCAAATACGGATCTCCAAAACTCGCTTCATCGTATCTGGGTGTAGGAACTAATTAATTGATTATTGAAATAAATGAATTCCTTTCTGCTAATAGCCGTAGTGAGAATAATCGCTTCACATTTCAGAACTCATGATAAATGTGGCTATATTTAAATTCAGTGTGAAAAGACACGCAACGAGATAACAATATTACCGTATCCTATACTTTACAATACGAGTATAATCCTGTTGTTTTAAAACATTTTATTCATAGATAAAAATAAAATTTCAATATATAACCGCATATGAATAATTACCCAATTATTGAATAATAGCTAAGAAAATGAAACCTTCATAAAATTCCATAGAGGGACGCGTATCTACAAGCATTTATTGGATTATTTATGGAAATGAGAACATAAATTTATAAGAGCTTGTCACTTTTTTTTTGGTTACATTTATCACTAAGTGATTTTAAAATCAATCATAATTGTCATATAATATGTGTATTTATATATTTTATAATTCCTTTCCGTCAATACATATATCGTTTTAAATTATAGAAGACATTTTGAAGAGAAAAATTACAAGTTATAATTACTAATTAGGCACTTAAAGAAAAGATTATCCCATCAATTTCTGCCAGGATTTACTCGCCATTAATGCGAATTATTTTCGGGTTGCCAGCTCCAATCATGTAAAATGTGCACAAATACATGTACTTAATTTTATTACAAGCACAGATAATGAACGACTCAGACATGGTGTTGCCACATGTATATCGTAAATGTGTGAAAAAACGTTCAGAATCAATTATGTGCAGGACTCTATAAACAGTGGTCGCGACGGGCGATTAAAAATATGGCGACTTTAAACTGTTAAATATTACAAAGGATGGTAATATTTTCGAAATAATTACGTCAATAATTGGCACGCGAACTCACCTCTTCTCATTATTCGTAATCGGATTTTACCACCTACTGGGTCATATTGATCGTTTTAACTATATCATAACTTTATTGGCGTAGACCGTATCGTGTCAATTATATGAGAAAATATAACTATCCTCCATTATTATTACGAATGTACCCACCATTTGGAATTCCTATTAAATTCTCAACACACAAAGTTCCCAAATATTTTAGGATTATTTAGATTTTGAAAATAGTGGGTCATAACAGAAACGTTTCAATGCAAGAACTAAACATAAAGTACCTTTCGATAAATAAATAGTTTTTCAAACAAACGAAAAGCGTCCGTAAAACCAATGAAAATAACACAGATTTGTGTAACAAATAACATTTCGGGTATCACTTTTATTGATAAAGATCCCGTGGATAGTTTTCAATAGAAGATCACTGATCAAAGCGTATACAAAAGTGTTGAAAAGTAGGAATTATATCGAAGGATCATCTATGAACTTGCTTTCAATGTCCCGCTATCACGAACAAAAGATGAGTAACTGAGGTTAAAAAAACTAACAAAAGCATTTCAATTCTTGGTGCGGTTAAAATGTCCAAACATTGCAAAGATTACAGTAGATCTGATTTTTATCGAGAATGATACTTTTTGTAACGAACAACATTTGACATGAAATCGTTACTTCATTCATTTAAATATTCCAAATATAAAGTAAGGTTTCGAAAATAAATCCAGGGAATATGAAAAATAAAGTATAAAACTATTGGCCATTACATATAACGAAAAATATTTAGATCTTATAAAAGAATTGTTCTTAAGAATATATTAGTTTAAAATTAACGAATTATTTATATTTACAAACTAAATTAAACAGTTGTTAAAGAGAGTTCATGTGACATAACATATATCGTACATAACTGGTAATTCGTGGCAGCAAGCAAACATAAAGCACACGCTCTGACCACTTATAAATTATATTTTTATCGAGGGTTGGATTTATTCATATAAAACACGTTTTATTTGCATTCGATAAGTAACGCTTGTACTGTTTAGCCGATGGTCGGTGATCCATCATTTTAACGAAAGAGTTATTGATTGTAATAATGTTAACTTAAAATGAAATGGGATATGATCTTACATTAAAATTTTATGATGGTATTATGCTTGGTATTTTCTAATAATTTATATTTTTATTATTTAACTGTAGTGAATTGATAGCATTTAAAAACGAAATATGATACTACTGTAAAATTTTATTTCCACTTAAATTGCTGGAACAAAATAAGCTACAGAAGAATAACTGATATATAATATTAAATCTCTCAATAATTTGCGAACAAATTACAGAAGGTAATAGAGGTCTAGGTGACGAAAAAATTCATGGTCACCCTCAGTATTACGGCGTGTACAGTATAGTTATTCGAATGGCCTCAAATTCCCTCAAATAAGGGGTGTATCACACCTGTCCTGCGCCCTCGCGACACGCGAACGCACGTTGCACAAGCATCCACCAGCCTAAAATGATCTATGATATAACTGTAAATGTATTGAAACTCCCAATTTAAAAGAGCTCAAACAATTTTCTTAGTTTCGTCAAATCTCATCTTGTACAATTATGTATAGTAATGGATATGGTGGCCGGTTTTCATTGTTGTGTTTTGCGCAGGGTGCATAATAAAAGTTTTGATTATTATTATTACTAATGATTTGACAGGTATATTATTACGGTCACGGCAATGTTATGACTTATGAACCGTATTTTAAGCTATTTTGCATGCCCAACCAAGCAAAAATATTGTTTGAGCAGTAAATTATTCATATCATACAATTGTTGACCTCCTACATATCGAAAAATATGATTTTCTATACATAAAGCGTTTTCATCCTTTTGATTATTTTTTTATATAGCATATGTTGTTGTATACTTATATATTTGATAACTTTTTTCACTTTATTGAGATAAACAATCACTCGCAAGTCAACCTCGCCAGTGGAGGGTTGGAGCACCTGTCGGCCACGCGTCGCTTCATCTTACCCTCTGTATTATTATTAATATTACTTTTTAAAACCATTGTATTGAATGCAGTGGAAATAATATTTTAAACAAATACAAAGGTCAATAGAAATCAATGTTTTTCATAGATTAAGGAATTAATTTACGTATTAAAATTCAATTCTGTGTTCAGGATAATGAAAACAAAAACTGCCAAAGCAATGTGACAATCTAATATTAATCCAAATATTTTTCAACGTGATCAAACACAAGCTAAAGTAGACAAATTATTTACTTTGCTTATACCAAACCTTAAAGTTGAAATCTGTATATCTCATTAGAATTATCTTGTTGGAATAAGACGTATGTGTGGTGTCCTGGCTTATGTCCAGCTTATACTTTTTTCTAATATACAAATATCTTTTATTATTAAGTTTTTGTTTCATTTCAAAAATATTTCCTCAAATTGGCGCAACCAAAATCTGTATACGAAAACGAAACCAAAATTTCGCAACCACCCGCCTTTCTATCCGCTCATTAGTCGAAAGCTGTGACTTACCGACAGAACAAAAAGCTGTTTATGTATCCGCCCTCATTCTGAACACCGGAAAACCTCTTGTGATTTGTATATTATGAATGTAGTGAGAATATTTTAAGATTACTTTTGATTTATATAAATCTAGCTAGCTGCCTTCCGCAGCATCGCCGGCGGACTCGGATGTTATGCCTAGAACGTACTTATAAATTTCAATAAAGTAATTTAATAAATAATTTATATGACAGTTATTTTAGGAAAATTTTAATGAGGGAGGAACAAAAATTCTCACTGACTTATTTTCTTATAAATTTGCGATCAACTTCTTATGATATATGTAGACTTAGTTTCACGAACCCTTAAGGATATATCTTCTGTGATGATTCATGAATGCCGTCTTTCTTACTATTCATAACAGTGATATTCCTTTAGAATAAAATTGATTTTCTATGCATTAATATTATAAGATTGACGATATCCATTATAATTAATACAACAGATTTTTCAAACTGTTTATATTTAAAGTCTTTTAACTGATTTCCATTTGAACGAAACGTCTGTAATAAGAACAAAAATAGTGCCTCCACGCAAAACTGTTCTGCAATTACATGCAAACGCAATAAATTTGCATTAAACGTAATAATAACCTTCTCATGTCGTTTAAAGTACAGTCTGTAAATAAATACGAGTGTCCCGGCAATCAGTGCAAATATATTAACTGTAAAATTGGTACGCCGCCTCGGGCTTACCGCTCCTTGGGTGGACGAGATTTGTGTGGCGTATTTGCATTTGTACCTACGGCTATTGAGTCTTTTTGTTTAGATCAAATTTGACGTCTTCTATATACAAATTATTAATACAGAATTATTTTATTCAAATTTGCTGTAACTAAGAATTAGATAAGGCAAATATTAAGAGTACAACACATCGTATCAAATATATTTTAAGAATTTACAAGAAACTAGTTTCTGTACATAGCGCCATCCGTTGGACCTTCGAAATCGGGGACAAAAGAAAATGTATTAAATGTATTAAAACAATAGCTATGGTATCCCACCGGCCACCAGCATTGACAGATGTACCTGTGGCTCATGACTTCTTAAAAAATATAAATGTTATGTCCTGATGCCAGGCGAATTATATCTAATTTCAGAATAAATTTAGATTAAGATTGATTCTGATATCCAGGCTATAATGGAAAGTGTCATTGAAATCTGTAAAATCGCATTTTTTTGAATGAAAGAGCAACTTATCAACTCAAACATCATTCCAAACATCCAAACATATAAATATAACACATGCACTTTTCCATTTACAGTATTAGTAGGATTTATCGAATATAAAAATTAAAAACAATTTAAAATAAAATTGTTAAAAACCTATTTCGTTTCTCACTTTTCTCAGTATTTCTTCTTGATATGCAATTTTTTATCATGTTTTAATGTTTTTCACAAGATTGATAGCGGATATATTAACAGGCTATTTTGTGATTTCCTCCCGATTGATTGAACGTTGTAAACACAAGGAAATGATGACAATTAATCGACTCATGATATATATCATATGTATCTTAAAGCCAGTATAATATTTAATAAACTTTTGTCCATTATTGTTTCCCTTTTATGGAAGTTTTTGTTATTATAAGATTCAAAATGGAATAATGTGTTTTTTTCATTCGCACCGCCTTGGTTATAAATGAACCCCTAAATATTTTTTATCGCTCATCATTAAGACCATCAGTCAGTACTAAATGAGATCAAACTATTAGCGATATAATAATCTCTATACGCAAAAATTTGACGTATCCGATTGTTAGAACTGTCACGATTCATTTATCATGGTTATTGGAACGACTAGATACTTAGACGGTAGAAATATCTTGTGGGTGGTAACCAGAAGTCGTTACGTGTATATTTCGCATGTGTGAAATATAGGAGGAGTCGGAATGGCAGAAATGATATAACCGTGTGTCTCAGACGCCAATTTTCATTACGGGTCTTTTTTATTGGACAAGCAAATATTGAAACCCAATAACGTAAATTTAGGTGATTAGCCCTCAAACACGGGGTTGTATTTTTATTTTATACATTAATGGTGTCTCTACATATTATTAGAAAATTAGTTACAATTTTAATATATTTATTTTTAAAACACTTTACATTTGATGTCCACACTGGGCCTGTATCGTGGATTTCGATTATTTTTTAGCAGACAGGATTCATTGAATTATTACCACGCTTATAATAAAAGTAAACGACAATCACGCAGAAAGTGGTGTATCCAGAAGACATAAGTAATTTGGTACTGTATTTAAGGTTGGTAACATTTATAAACAAGTTTTATGATATTATGGCATTACAACAGTTAAAAATTCAATTATAAAAGAAAAGATATAAATACTAATCAATTTCTCGAAAGTGTGACTTATAAGTGAAGTGTAGTAGTTGTGAGTGTATTTGTGTATGTATGTGTGTGTGTGTGTGTGTGTGCATGCATTAGCGTGGCTTTGAAATTAAATGAATTATATTTATACTGATTTTAAGCCTATTACATAGTGGTTAAGTGGATGTAGCCGTCAATCAATATTCAATATTATATCACATGGATGTGTAAGAACAGGGTAATCTCAGTTCATTACTGGGATTGTCAAGGATTATGTCGTGTAAGAAATCATATGACAACTTAAAAAGATCAATAACTTAAGGTAAAACGTGAATAATAATAAGTGGATTAACTGCCTAAATGACCTAAAAGTATACTTTCTTGTAGAAAATGCGATCAGTTTAATCTTAGTTATGT